>RJWJ010035490.1:0-16625 GCA_004363605.1 Indri indri
ATCCAAGAGGATGTGTGATTCCCAGAGGCAATTGCACTGATGGTTTCTGTCTTTTATGTTTATTGACCCCCCAAAAATGTTATTAAAAAACAACTTTTATATATATTGCAGGTTTGAATGGAACTTAAAAAAAAAGTAAAAGGTGATTGGTAATAGACTGAAAAACCAAAGCATACGTCCTCCTAATACAGGGCTGGACATAGTATTTTCAGTTCAGTTTGTTCATCTGGAGGTTTTCTAAAGATCCAGAATTCTGAGAGTCTTCATAACCTTTCTGGACCACGTGAAGAGAGGGTAACATAAGGTACCAGAGAGACGTTGCTCCTTCTGGCTGCCTGGCTGAGGCCAGCCTGCGTCAGAGAACACAGCCTCCAGCTGACACTTCTCATGGGCAGAACAGGCAATCCACACGAATGAATGAATGGATGGATGAATGAACGAATGAATAACAAGTAAGTCATGAAGTACTAATTATTTTAGCACACATTTCTGTGCTTTCATTTATGCCTTGATTTTCATGTTTCTGCAGCTATTTTAAGTCCGATCAGCATGAAGTGAATTATTAAAGAGACACTATTAAACACTGCTTTGTAGGAGGCCCACATTTCAGATTTAATTTGGACTTCTGGAACTGGAATTTCCATGTTCTTATGGCTAACATGGACATTTTATAAAGTTGAATACACAACCTGCATGAATGTTTAAAATAAATTTGGGACTTCAAAGAAATATTGTGTTTGCAGTGTGCTGCTTTGGGCAACATCATCAGATTCTCTTGTTTGCTACTTGGGAATATTGTAGGGGGATGTTTTAAGAAGTATCATTTGGTGTATTAAAAATTACTGCATGATAGATGGGTAGGAAGAATATAATTATATTCTGGAGACCCTGAGTGACACTCCTACAATCCTTGCAAACATGTAAGTGAAAAGTGCTCCGGAATAGCATTTCACTAGCTGTTCACACCATCTGTAAATACTGGCAGACACGTCTATGGTGCATTCTCTCCCTTTGCCCCTCCAGATCCATACTCCACCTTTCCTCACCCTGCTCAGCACTCCAGAAAGCTGTCCCCAAGGACTGTCCCCTGCCCTGGCCCTCTGGCTTCTGTCTGGAGTCAACCATTGGGAAGCACCAGTGGGAGATGGAGGGAGGAGGGATGGGAGGAGGTAAAGGTTGGAGGCGCTGGTTCCTCAGGCTTTCTCCCGGGCAGGCACTACCAGCAGTAGCCTCATTCCCTTCCTATCAGGTGCCACCCCCACCCCAACAATTACTTGTCTCTCTAAGTTCTGATAAGAGCTCCTTCCCTTTCCTCTTCAGGCCTGGAGGTAAAATGACCCCAGCACCCTCCACTGCTGCTAGCTTTACCATCCCTTGCTGGTTTCCCTTACCCTGCCCCACAAGGAATCCTAAAATAGAATTTGGGTCTCAAAATTTTAGATCAAAACCTTTTACTACCTTTTGGCCAGGTGCAGTGGCTCACACCTGTAATCTAGCACTCTGGGAGGCCGAGGCAGGAGGACCGCTTGAGCTCAGGAGTTGGAAACTAGTCTGAGCCAAGAGTGAGACCCCGTCTCTACTAAAAATAGAAAACATTAGCCGATGGACATGCTTGTAGCTCTGACTCAGGTGGAGCAAAGACAATATATGTAACCTGAACATTTGTACCTCCATAATATTCTGAAATTTAAAAACATACGTTAAAAAAAAGCAAAAAAATAGATGGGCATGGTGGTGTATGCTTGTAGTCCCAGCTACTCAGGAAGCTGAGGCAGGAAGATCACTTGAGCCCAGGAGTTTGAGGTTGCAGTGAGCTATGATGATGCCACTACACTTTAGCCAGGGTGACAGAGTGAGACTCTGTCTCAAAGAAAAAAAATCTTTTACCACCTTTTGCCTCTCAACTATGAGAAATAATGAATTAAAACAATCCAACACACATCTAAAAGGTACCACTGTTGTGTCACAGTGTAGAAGTGGTCTAAAAACAAACCAGTACCATTCACCCCACCAAAAACAATTTGCACAGTAAGCAAGTCTGAGTATACTAATCCCACAACAATGATGTTCTGCCCACTACACACTTTTCAGGGACATAAGCCCTGCAGTTGACAAAAGATAATTATCACTAAAAAGTGTTTAGTAGGATGTTTTCAGCCTTCAATTGAAGAAGTTCTTTTCCCTTTTTAATGACTGCAAGACTTTTATCACGGGAGTTTACACAAAATAGTTTCATCAATATTATTAAGATGTCAATTTTCCTCCATTGAGAATTCAAGGCAATCACGACCAAAATCCCAGTATGCTCTATTGAAGAAATCAACAAGCTAATTCTAAACTTCATATGGAAATGGAAAAGATGCAGAATAGCCAAAACAATATCTGGAAAAAAGGACAATAAAGAAAGGATGCTACTTCCTACTCCAAACCTCTTCAGAGACAAGAAGCCAAAGCTTCAGAATGGAAAACTAAAAAGGTGCTGACTTACTTCTGTCCTACTAAAAAGGCAGTTTCATTCAAATCATTTGACCTTAAAACCAAGGAAAGCCTGAGCATAGTAAAAGGAAACAACAATAAACAATTAACTTCCTATCAGCCTTATTTCATGTCCACAGGGAAATCAAATCCCAGGGTCTTGGGGTAAAGTACAGAGGCTGTAAAGCAGAAATCAACACAGGAAAAAGCTGGGACTGCATTTTCAGACAAATAACTGATCATGTTTCTAGGACAAAACCTCTCTCCACAGACTGCATCCTCACGAGATAATTACCTTAGATTCACTGGATATACTGGTTCACAGCTTATATGAAATAATATAGAAGTATTTCTCTGCCTCTGTTTAAAAGGATCAAGATATGTTTGCTTTCTAAAATGTTGACTTTTTTCCTTCCACTACTCTGTATCTGTTAAGGCTGTAATTTATAATACCTAATATTTAATTAGCCAGAAAATTGAAAGAATACTGTAGGCCAATTAATATAAAGTCCTGGTTAACTGAAAGGAGTAAACGCTTCTAAATCTCGTCATTATCGTGCAGATTCCAAGAATAAATTAGTCATCTTGATGAATGTATTAAGAAATAAGTAATACAGCTGGTTATTTATGGAGTCATTTCATCCACTCACATTTCCTACTCTAAACTCTTGCCACTCAAAGTGGGTTTTCATACAGCATCAGCCTGACCAGGGAGCTTTCGAGAAATGCAGAATCCCGGGCCCCGTTGCAGAGTACAAGCTGCAGTGTAACAAGATCCCCAGGAAATTCATCTGTGCCTTGAGGTTTGGGAAGCCTGCTCTAAATTACAAACTCAATGTCGGGCCCTACAGGTAAATGAAAGAACCAAAGTCATTATTCTGGGTATTGATGCAGATGCAGACAAAGATCAGGATAATCAGATTGAAGCTGTAATGATCACGAGATATGCCCTGAATGCTGGTTATTAAAATGAATGCATGATCTCTGTTTAGCATTTCCCCCATTCTTTTAATGCAGAGGACGGAAAATTTTCCAAATGGTTAAGTGTTTTGGATGGTTGACTGGGTTCTGGTTGTTATAGTTTAATTTGCATTTTAATGAAACCATCATAATTAGACTTTTATAAAAAAAGATGATTCCACAAACCACTCCACAGGAAGTGGAATCATTCTGATTAGTCACATTTTTGTTCAAAATATGTGAATTAAACTCAAATGTCTGGCTCATTGACATTCAACAACTTCACATAAACAGTAACATCCATGAAGTTTTTCCTGACCGTGACCCAAAACGATAAGTAATCTCTGGCTTGCTCAAAACCCCTGGTGGATGAGCCTGCCCGTTCATGTGGAAACAGCAACTAAAATCAGATGAGCTACATCTGGTTTTGGATTTCAGAACCAATGTTTCAAGCAACTCAAGACTGCAGCAGGGGATTTTAACATCAGGCAATTATAGTTGCAAATAAGAGCCAATCTATATGTCAAATGTCCTATGATGATTTTTTACATAAAATAAGAAACCGCCTTTAACCCAAGAGTTGCATGCTGTAGGATTACTAACCGTGGACCAATCTTTGCTTCTCTTCCAAAACCTAATGAGCAGTCAGTAACCGATGCCTACTCTGCACTCAGCTGTGAACAAGGCACATGTTTGCCCTGTACTGAGCATCTGCAAATACTAAGAACAGTCACTGCTTCTTTAGAACTTATAATTGCAGTAAATGCAGGTTTTCTCTCCCCACCATTTATTGCCTTCTCTCCTTTTTCCTTTTATTAGGAGTCCCACACAGACTTTGTTAGCATCCAATATACTTATATCGCGCTGCGAAAGGCAGCCATTAGTAGCAGGAGAAAGTTTTGTTCTGGGTAAGTGTCTCTTTGAAGAATCTGAAGGGCCTAAGCATCCTCCAGGGATGCCCAGGACCTCAAGAGCTCAAATGTCTTCCCCGACTGCCCACAGATCCAGGACCCTGGGGGAAGAGCCAAAGGGATGGAAATGGAAGAGGAGAGAAGAGGAAGGGGTGGGGTGGGGGTGGGGGGGATCCATGGCTGCACATCCCAGGAAGGCTGCTCATGAAATGTTAAGCAATGAACTGTTAGGACATAGGAAAAGGAAAGAAATGTCTGTGTCATACTCAGGAGTCCATGTGGGTACATAAGCAACAGAAATGCACTTTCTTTCTGAATATGGACTGGACATACACTCTCCTGGGTGGGTGTTCAGGAACAAACTAAAGTATTACATAACTAGTTGGAAAACAAAAGATAAATTTAAATTTAAATAACTCACTCTCAAACAAAATTATCCAGGAAACTGGAAGACTTCACACAGCCTTAATATGTCAAGCACATTTCAAATCTCCAACAGGGAGATGCAGATTGTGGTGTTTTCTGATTTATTTTTTATTTTTTATTTTTTTGACCACAGAACCATTTTGCCAAAGGAGTGTCTTGCAAGACTGTTCTTGACCAAACGCACTTGGGGGAAACTAATAATCCCTGCCAGGTGTAATTCGAGTTCCCAGGATACATTGCATCAGCATCACTAGTCTCCCTATGTGAATAATTCAGTATAAATCAGGCTCAAATAAGCAGGGAGAATAGCTCTGGAGAAGGTTCATGACTCAGCTCTGCCAAGTATAAGCCAAAGCTCCCTCATCTTCTCCTCTTCTCTTTCTCCGTCACTCCTTCACCATGTAGGTGACAGCTAACTCATTAAATAAAACCATCTGTGTAATACACACACATTGAGACCTTCTAGAGACAAAGGCCTAACCTTCTGCCAGCCCCAGATCCAATCTCTGCTGTTCCCTGTGCCCTGGGAGACTGGCCCGATGGACTGCGTCCCCCAGGCTTCCTTCCCCTAACTTCCCGCGAGCCAGTGGGAGGCTCCAGCAGGCTCCACCCTGCCTGGAGCTGATTCTGGCATTGCTTAGGTGCCTTCGTGTCTGTCTGGAGACCCCTCGTTTATGACTCTAGCGCAGCTGCACCATTTCTCCCCTTCCCCCTCCAGGCCTAGGAGTGGTTACACCTTCTCAGTGTTGTTACTGCTGGTGTCTGGAGGCCGCAACATCCACTGCTGATTCCCTTCTCATCTCCCACCCTTCTGCCAACAGTCCATTCAGTAGGGCCTCTTGAACCCCCTGAGCTGAACTCTGCTTCCTGCCTGCCAGGCTCTGGCTGACAGAGTAACAGACCACCCTGGCCCTGCTCATCAGCCATCCTGAACCCAAGGGGCTGCAGACAACATTTTTTGCAGTTTTAAAACACGCATACATACATACATACATAAAAAATGGTCTCTGGGAATAGGTTACTTAGGATTCAAACACGACATTTTAATGCACATTAAGCGGCATGCATTTAAATACATACTGCATTGAGTCAAGGTCTAAAGCCCTAATTGCAAAGCAAGCCTGTACCCTAGGAAGGGCAATAGATCTTTACTCAGATTAAGGCCTTTTGAAATGGTCCTCATGGGCTTTCTCTAGAGTTGATGGGGCCTTGAGTGCTGCCAGAATTTGATTTTTGTAAAATAAAATTCCAAAACTCAAATTGATATAAAATGGAACCTGGTGATTTTTACAGCAAGGCCCTCTGGGAGGGGATAGACCACATGCTTGGAGTCTCATCCTCCAACTCTGCAGTCTGGAAAAGAGTTTTATTTTTGCTACAGAAAAGAAGACACATTATTTACTGGTTTCACTAGAGTTGTTAAGACTATTGAGCTTATTAGTAAATTTACAACCAAAGACCCCAGGTTCTCTAAGCATTGCTAGGTTCTGCCTCCAAAAGTAGCTCTTCTCATAATGTGCCGGAGGCCTTGGGGACCCGCAGCACCAGGCCGGGTCTCTCCTGCTGCGTTCCAGCCTATTGCCCAACTCTTCTACTTCACCCATCTGGCTGCAACTGGCTTCCTGACGCCAGGAGGATGCACACAGCCACATTCTGGGCATTTTCATCAAACCCACCTAAGCCTTTTCTTCTCTGATACCCAAGAGGGAACTTGGATTTACATTAACAATGATTTCTGGTGGCCTCCAAAATTCAGTAGATAACTGGGTAAATCTGAGACTTGAATAATTCCAAGGGCATGCTGGTCTTCCTCTATGGCCCTTACTCAAGTCTCAGGAGAACTCACAATCATACTGTTTTCAATGTATTGGTGAGCTGGCATGAAAGTAAGGAATTCCAGGAGGCCAGTAAGAATTAACCGAAGAGGCTGTATCCTCGAGGGCATGTCCCCTGTTTTGACAGCTGCTCTGGTTGGACCAACCAGAGATGAGCTTAGATGTGGCTAAGGCCAGAGTGCAGAGTGTATCAGGAGACTCACACCCTTTTATCCCTGTCCCTGAATAAGGTTGGAACCCCAAAGGGCCACATTTTCAGTGTGAATTAATTCACTTGTAAATGGCGAATCAGAACTACACCTGTCCCCAGAAGGAGAGCGTGAGAAAAATGGCCTGTTTTGACCTGGCTATTGGAGGAAACAGAGAGAAAACCTTTCCTTCAAGTGGTGAGCAGAGTTTCTGCTTCACCGCAGTTGAGGTCCACAGTCCCACATGGGGTCAAGTGGAGAATTTAATTTGAAGCAGTCCTAGGTTGATGGATCCACAGTTCCCCTGGTTGACGGTGCCTCCTGCACTTGACAAACACAAACCTCCTCTGTAGGAACTTAACCCCAGCCCCGTCCTCAAAGAATTCCCACAGGTTAGGCTCTAAGGAATATTGTAAGGAATGCTATACCTAATAATAAATGCATGTCTGGAATCTTCAAAAACAGAGGAAAATATTTACAGTATTTCATTATGTGAAGAGGGTTATAAGATAGTAAAAAAAACTATGAAGATTAAATAGATAGATTAGATGATAAGTAGACAAACAGTTAGACCTGAAGGTTATGCAGCAAATATGTTACCAAAGGCTAAAGGTCTACAGGGATAGAATTATGGGTGTTCTCACTTTTTTCTCATAATTTTTAGTATTTTCCAAATGTCCTGCAATGCATATATACTTTGGGAATTTTTTTAAAAGTTATTGAACAAAACTTAACCTTGAAAAGAACATCCCAACCTTTAAGAAAGTATTTGACCTAATTCCTGCTATCTTTTGGTTCCCCTAAAAAAAATACTAGCAGAAGCACGGATGTGGGCATTGCATACCTTTTACTTTCACTGTTATTAGGCACCTGATGTATGCCAGACACTGCTAGGCATAAGAGAAACAAAGATGAATGAGGCCCCGTCCAGGCCTTCAGGAGCTCACAGCTTAGACAGGGTTTCAGAAATGCACCAAGTGTGAAACCCAGCCATGCCCCATGGGCTCATGCACTGGATACTGAGGAACACCAGGGAGGGCATCTCACTAAGCTGGGCCATCAGAGAAGGAGGCCTTCTGGAGGGAAGGAGCTGGGCCTTCATCTGGAAAGATGACTGGGAGCAACTCAGGCAGAGAGAAGGGAAAGGGTACTCGAGGCAAAGGAGAAGGCGCACAGCCCTCACCTCCATCCACCCCTGCACTCTCTGCTCCCTGCTCTGCTTTCTCTTCATGGCAAACATCGCTCTGTTCTTTCTGTAGTTGCTTCCTTGTATGTTCTCTGTTTCCCCCAATCTGTTCTAAGTTCCACGGAAGAAAAGGCTTTGTCTGGGTGGTACTGCTGCATCCTCAGCGTCTAGGACTGGGTCTAGCATGTAATGAGTGCTCAAACGAATTCACTCGAAGAAATGAATGGAAGAGAGAGGCAAGAAACAGAGGCATGAGCACAGACTAATAACAGTCTTCCGCTCATGGTTGCTAGAGGGGGGGAGACCGTGACACCAGATTCCCAAGAGAAATGGGGATGCCTTGAGGAGGACGAGGGAATGACGTGGTCCAGGACAGACTTGTAGAGGGCAGATGAGGGGGTGGGGGTGGGAAATAAGGGAAGCTCAGCACAGCTGAGATGGCTGTGGCAAGGAAGAGAAAGAGGGATTGAGCCAAGATGCAGTAACTGGCATGGCCACTCACTCAGGCCACACCTACTTACCCTACACACAACCGCATGAAAGCCACAAAGCTGTAGTAGCTGTTACTGTCGCTTCAGGTATATTAGAGCCTATGCCAGGCTCTGCTGTAATCTCTAGGGATACAGCCATGACAGGGGCCCTTCCCTCGTGGAATTTATAGTCTATTGTAAGAGACAGTAAAAAAAGAAAATAAAAAACAAAATGATTTCAGGTAGTGTTTAGTGTGCTATGAAGAAAAATAAAGGAAAAAAAGAAAAAAAAAGAAAGAGTCATGAATCATTTAGGAGGTAAAAAGCACAAGACAAAATGACCAGAGCTAGGAATTTTTAGAATGCTCAATATTGACTTCATTGCTGAGCACTTATCTTTTTGGATAAGCATTGAGCACTTAACTTTTTGGAAACTTGCTCAGCAGAGTCTAGACAAAGTCTATCTACTCAAGAGCATGTACCAGATGGCCTGAAGAAAAGATTCCACAGCACACAACTCACGGGCAACAAGCATATGCACTGATGTTTTGGGGATACCAGACCATACCGGGGATCTGTGCCACCCACACATGATAAATACAGGTGGGGTGCACTTGGACAACACCCGTTCCTGGGATTCCAAAGACAGAGGCCAGCCTTTGGCAACTTTGTTCTGCAATTAGGGGTCTAGTTTGAAATTGCATCTTGGCTCACTCAGAGAACTGAAATTTTTCTGGACCTAAGGAGTTGTCTCCAGTGCCAAATTTTCCTCAGACGAAAACTGAGGAACCATTTTAAACACTTTGATTAAAGCTATTTTTAGTCCCTGGGGTGGTGGAAAGACAGAAACAATAATGGGAAGGAGGGAAGAGGTGGTTAGTGAGGATCTGGTTGAGAAAGACAAAGTGTTTTCTTTGAAAGGAATGTTTGTAGGTTAAGAGATGCAAAACAACATGTTATATAACAAAGTTTTCACATCTCAAAGAAAGTTGCCTTAAAAAGACACTGGCACATGTTCAGTGTTAGTCCTGAGACACATCCGCAGGTGCACTGGACTCCAGTGACCCGGCAAGTTCAACCTGGGGGAAAAGGGTCCCTCAAGTGACAAAAGAAAATAACAGTGCTCACTGGCACCTATGTGAGAAACAGGCCTTCTGCATTAAGAAGCTTGTTTTTGCTTTCTTCCATTCGTAGTCACCCCTTTTCATTTATCCTGGCAGCGGCGTAATGCCAGACAGGCAACAGTGAGACGCAAGGAAATTACATGGATTCTGAATCCAAGAACAGTTTGTTAAATGAAAACCTAAAGTCACAGAGGACAAGCCCCTTCCATGTTCACGTTGTCGAAATGTATAATTCATGTGTTTTCCAGGCCTCTCAGGTTCCTAGCAGGCCGCAGTGTATGCAGCTCGCCAGCTGCCGGCATGGCAATGCGGCCCGTGGCAAACACAGCAGGCACACCGCTGAAACCACGACCGGGTACCCAGCCGCATTTCTTCTGCTAATCTCTTCATTATGACGACAGCAAATAACAGAGCAGTCAAGGGCCTGCCTAATTTACCACTCACCCACGCAAGGCGAATGCAGATGAAGGACAAAGAGGCGCAAATCTAATTTTTATGTTGGGAATAAGAGAGAGTGGCTTCTACAGAATGTCCTGGAAGGAAGCCAGGCTGGTTTCAGCTGCACTGGGTTTCCCAGCAGAAAGGGGAGCCAGGGCCCCAGCAACATGCTCGGTCAGCCGTCACTGACAACAGTCTCAGATGCCCAACTGGAGCCCTGAGTCCCATTAAATAGAAACTAATGGAAGTTCCACCTAGTCTCGCTGACGAATGAGGAAGTCTAATTCTAACAACTTCATTTACTGAATATGTAAGCTGTGCCAAGAACCACGCTACATGCCTTATTTCACGTAAGCCTCACGAATGCCTTAGAAGGTAGGTATCATTATTAGTGCCATTTGACAGATGAGAAAACTGAGGCTTACAGGTATGAGTAAATGGCAAATAGTAAGTGATAGAGCTAGGACCAGAAATCCAGATCTGTACTATTAATACCCTATTGCTTCGTGATGCTGAGCTTGTGGATTATCTCAAGTCAAAAGGCCACATGTTCCTTGTGCAGCCGTCACCCGACACCTGGACTGCTGGCTGGGATCACTGAACAGGGCCTTGCTTAATTTATTTTCAGTCCACTCAAAATACAAAAGCAATACAATAAAGTACACATCCACAGATAGTTCTTCTGTTTCCTGTGGAATTCTGCTGGTTGGAATACTGCGCCTGTAACAATGCCCACAAAAATCTTTCCAGCACGCACTCTACTTCGCAATGTGACCCTGCACACCCTCCCATGAAGACATGAAGGCTACTTCTCCATCCTTGAATTTGAACTTAGCCATGTGATTTGCTGTGGCAAATGAAAATTTAGTAAACTACAGGCAAGTTTGGGCTTGAAAAGTCCCTACTCAACAGTGAATTTTCTTTTGCTTGGGAATCCTGAGCTCACCTCTCTGTGGACAAATCCAGGCTGGTTTGTTGGACAATGAGGTACACACAGCCAAGTCATCCCCACAGCCCCTCCAGTAACAAGTCAACTACCAGTCCAGTGAGTGAAGCCATCCCAGCCCATCCAGCCCCCTCAGTGGACATCAGCCACGACAGCCCAGACCAGGAGAACTTCCCACCTAACCGACAGGATGGAAAGAAATTATAAACATCTGTCATTTTTACTCACTAAGTTTTGGGGTGGTTTGTTACACAGCACAAGCTAGCTGGCACAAGTATTCAGAAAGCAAAGCTCTGACATCTTTTCAGTGTTATCAATACTGCAACATGAGTTTGGCCACATTCCCTTTATCCAAGCCATACTGCGTGATGTGTTATGCCTATTCCAGAATAAACCTACTCTAAATCCAGGATGGTGTTAAAATAGAGATAAAAGACAGGAACAGGGTTCTCTGTAGCAGTAAGATACCAAATTATAAATAGAACGTAAGGCCATGCCAGGCAAGGGTTAAGTCATACACCCATACAGGTAAAGAATAAACTCTGTTCTAACAGTGACAAGGCTTTCCTTTTTCTCTAGCAGCTAAACAAGCACTGGCCTAAGATATGCAATACTGAAACAACTGCAGCTCACCAACTGCCAGATGCTGACTAACTGACCCCCTGTTCCACAAGCCGTAACTACAGCTTTGATTGGACAAGAGACTGGTTTCAGCAATTTTGTCCTGATAAGAGACAACCAACCATGGACTGGTTCTGGCTGGTTTACAGAGTCTGTGCACTGAGAGCCTTCATGTCCCTGTTTGACCTCTGAGGCCTAACTGTAATACATTTAAATGTTAAGTCTCCACCCCAAAGTGAACATGGGATGCATGTAACACATACATGTTTGCTTACTATGCATGTGTGTCCCCCTTCGTGAATATTCACAGGTCCTCCTATATTCTGTTGAATATGTATACTTAGCCACCCCATTCAGCATAAATTCCTGTCTTACCTTTCTTTTTTTCAAAGTGCCCGCTTAGGTCTCTGCTGGAAGATACACTTCCCAGCCCACCGGATGGCCAGCCTTTAGGTTGTAAGCCTTTATAGAAATAGAACTCTCCTCTCCAAATTTATAAACTTTTTGATTCTTTAATTCTTTAGCCCACAATGGTAAGCATAATATATGTTTGTTTTATTTTGTATTGTTTGCAGCCTACCTCACTCCCCAAAGTTCTGAAATAAGTGCCTCTCCTAGGGTGGTTCCCAAGGCTGGCTGTAGCACAATAGAATCTCCTGGGGAGCTTCTAAAAATATTGACACGTCAGACCCGTGTCCTCAGAGACTCTGATGTCATTGGTCTGGGATGAGGCTGCAGCTTGGCTAGTCCATTCTCTACAATCAGACTGTGAGGGTTTGAATTCCAGCTCTGCCATGGGATAACTGATACGTTATTTTTATCACTTGTTCTCTCAAACTTAGAATATCAGGAAACTTTTAAACAAAGTTCATTAAAGAAAGTTAATCCTTTCACTAGGAAAAGTTACCTTTGATGAAGCATCATCAGACTCTGAGCCTTGTTTGAAGTACCCTTGGAATCTCAGTATTTGAAGCCCCAGTAACCAAGACCATCAGCACACACATGGTTAAACCCATGGGACAGGCATGTGGCCATTGCTATGGGAGCTCTCAGGCAACTCGTTTAACTTCTCCTATATATTCATCTTTCCTATCTGGAAATAGGTAGGCATTGAACAATGAACCACAAAGTTCCCTTCCAGCCCTGAAAGCATGACTGCATAATAGTTCCCAACATTCCAAGCTGAATGATCAGCACCAGGTTCCTCTTGTGAGGTTAAACAGTGAACCCTGTCTCACCCTCTGAAAAGTGTCATGCTTACAGCCCGGAGGAGCAAGCACATGGCTCATGTATAAGTCACTGACTCACTCAAGAAATACTGAGTGCCATAGCTTTCTAAACCACATGCCAAGCATTGTGCTCGGCACCATGTGAGAGAGAGAAGACAAAACGCTGGGATTCCTGAGCTCGTCACATTTACAGAGAAGTGGAGGACATTAAATAAATCCGCAGAGCTTCATGACGGGCACTTGAATGAAGAAAGGCAGAACCACTTCTGGCTCAGATGAAGGAAGGTGCTAAGAACTGAATGTTTGTGTCCTCCCCAAATTCATACGTTGAAACTCTAATCCCCACTCCTACGGTATTTGGAGGTGGGGCCTTTGGGAAGTAATTAGGTTTAGATGAGGTTTAGATGACGGTGGAGCCCCCACAACGGGATTACTGTCCTCATAAGAAGAAGAGACTCTGGAGTTCCTCTCTCTGCCACATGAGGACAGAGCAGGAAGGCGGCTGTCTACAGACCAGGAAGAGGTTTCTCATCAGACCCAAAATCTGTCAGCACCTTGACCTTGGACTTGCGAGAAGCAAAACGTCTGTTGCTCGAGCCACTCGGTCTACGTGGTATTTTGTGATGGCAGCCCAGTCTCACTAAGACAGGTGGCTTTCCCAGAAAGGCAGGACTTTCAGATGAGGCACCAAGTAGAAAGTAGGGAGGGCAAGTGAGATGGAGGAGATCAAGGTGGGGAAAAAGAGAAAGTCATTCCATGGATGGAAAGGTGAGGCCGGAAGAAAAAAAACGAAAAAAGTAAGCGAAGGGAAGCAGAACCACCTCCCCAAACAGAATGGAAAAAACCTTCCTGTTTAATCCTAAGCAAAATACATTGATACTTTCAATTCTTTCCAATAAGCCCTGACGTTCAAAATAGAAAGCCATCACTGTCTGGCAGCATAAGCAATTAGCTGTCTGACAGGGTGAGTCCGTGCTCACTGCTCTGTGGTTTCCTTTTCTAATTAAATCAATTAATTTTAAAGCACATCTTAAATTGGGGTGATATCATTTGTAATACTCTGACAGCATCAAGATGGAATCACTGGTTCATAAATATGTAGTATCACCTACTGGCACAGCAGAGAAGGGAAAAAGTGAAGAAAGACGTACAGGCCTCTCACACGATTAAAGTGACAGATCCAAGGCGAAAGATGAAGATTCTTAAACACACGAAGGGTTGTTAAGACTCACAGTCTCAGCCTCAGAGGCAATATTGGGCTTGTAACAAAATACTGAACGGAATCATGATTTTATTACAACAACAGAGAGAAGAGGAAAAGGAAAGGGGTATGGAGATTAAGGGGAACAGAAGAAGAGAAAGGGGAGAAAAAAACAGAAGCGGCTTGTATTCGTGATGTGCCATTATAAGAATACTGCAGCAAAAGGAATAAACAAGCAAAAAGCAACAATGCAAGGGGTGTGTTTTCGCTCCTACTCTTCCTCTTCTTTTAAGGGAGAAAGCTTCACTTGAGACAGAATTTAAAGCCTTCAGTAGTCTCAGATCCAGCTTACTCAAATGTTATACAATTCTCTAAGCATAACCACCAATATCTGAATTCAACAGCAGTACCTTGAAGTCAACTACATTTGCACCCAGGTGGGAAACCAATTGTTAAGCATGTTATATTTTCCTATGTGAATTAAAATGTGTTTTCTGAGGAAGCGGCATTAGAAAGAGATTTTTTTCAGTCTTATCACTAAATGTATTGGATGCTCATTAAGTACTGAATGAGGAATGACTGACTAAATGAATGGGAGAATTGGACGAGCAGGTTCCATGATTCATGCAGGGGCAGCTCATTAACTGCACGTATAGGAAAAAACAGTCTCGTCTCTAGGGGAGAAGACTTTCTAAATCGATCCTTTTTCATTCATTTATTTCTATCATCTATTCTCCTATAATAGTCTCAAATTCTATTTGAGAACTTGCTGAGCCAGACACCAATAATAAATACATCAAGATCAAATTATTTCATTGTATGGCATTTGGTAAGTATCCACACCACACTTTTCCAGGAGGCTATAATCTCTGCAAGGGAAAAGGCCTGAGTTAAGTAACTTTCCAAAAGTCGCAAAACTGAAAAGTACTGCAGTTGGGATTTGAATCCAGGCACCTGACCCCCAGAGCCTGAACTTCTTAAGGGGGCTCAGTAAATATTTGTTGAATGAAAGATTTACACATGATCCATCACTTTAAAACACCTTGGAAAGAATAATAATACACATATTCTTAATGAATCTTATTTGAAAACAAATACAATTCCAAAATTATTAGGAATAATTCTGATTTAGGTGTATACACTATTTCAGAAAACATGGAAAGTCTAAAGAAAACAAAATTCTCTAATAATCTCATCAACCATCAAAACCACTGTTAGCATTTGACATATTTCCTTATTTTTTATTTAAATTACTAATTCATTTTTACACTTCTGGAATCTTATTTTTCTTAAAATTATATCCTAAGAAATTTATTACCTTACCACCCATTTTTCTAGCATCGAAGTTTTAATCACTTGATAATATTTTATCACATGAATAGATTTCCAACAAGTGCTGATAAACACTTGGGTTGCCTCCAAATTTTTACAATAATAAAGTAATGCTTTAGGAATATTCTTCTCAAGAGTTCTTTCATGATTTCTCTATTGAATTAAAATAAATCTCTAACATTTTCAACTAAATATGTAATTGAGGTAAAAATATCTCCCCAAATTATGTGAAATCGGGGGTACGACTAGGTTTTAGATGCTGTGCAGTCTGTATGGTTGGTCTGGGGCTCCACCAACACCATCACCTGGGGCCTAGGTGGGGATGAGGAGACAGAAGCGCCTCCACACGTTGGGGGAATCAGGGACTATATGGACCCTGGCCCACTGTACAGGGCAGCGTGAGAGTTGCGAGGCCTATGGAACAGCCGGACAGAAAAGCACTGCAGAGGAAGGTCTTCAGGCGGCCAGGTGATAGCCACATGGCCTTGGTAAGAAGGCTGGCAGTCAAGAACAGAGCACAGGTGAAGAGAGAAGGGCACGGAGCATGTGGTCCTTGGGTCCTGGTGTCCAAAGATGATGAGAGACAAGCCACACCTCAGTGCCACCATCAGGAACCAAGGATGGCACAAAACCAGGAGCCCCTCAAAGACACTAGGATAACCCAAACCCTCAGACCCTCAGCTCACTCTAATTAACAAACAGAGGCTGAAACTGAACTGCCATCTACAAGAAATGAGAATGTGCCTCTGTTCCAATATCTTACTATATTTCCTCTCTTCTAAGGCACCCCCTTTGAACTAAGAATGGCTATTTGGGGGTGAAGGTGGTAAACAAACCCTATTAAACTAAACATATGTTTCACCCAAAAATGGGCATACCATAAAAAAAAATAAAAAATCTTACCTTCCTGGAACGAATCTTACTTTGTCCAAGTAAACGATTCTTTTAAAATATTGCATACTATGATCTACTATAACTTTATTTAGGGTTGCAAACCATGTCACTACAAGCCCCTGTTTTCATGAGCTATGCCTCTCAAGCCAGGAAGTGAATGTTATAGTTTGCTAAGGCTGTCACAACAAAATTCCACAGACTGGGGGGCTTAAAAATCAGAAATGTATTTTCTCACAGTCTGTAGGCTGGAAGGCCAAGATCAAGGTGCCAGCGGGTTGTTTCCTCTGAGTCCTCTATCCTTGGCTTGCAGATGGCCACCCTCTTGTTGCCTCTTCACAGGGTCTTTTCCTGTGTGTGTGTGTGTGTGTGTGTGTGTGTGTGTGTGTGTG
>RJWJ010035491.1:0-16620 GCA_004363605.1 Indri indri
TTATGTGGACAAAGTCCACACATCGTCCTTGGTTGGCATAGCTCTTAAATCCCTTTGGTCTGTACCGATTCCCTCCTGTGTATTTCCCGGCCCTTCAGTTGCTGCAGGAAGAGCAGGATCCTCCCTGGTGGTCGCTGATCCACTGCCTCTCACACAGCCTCCAGCAGAAAGGCCTCCGGCCTTGGCCTTGTGGAGAGCCCGAGAGTTCCACCTTATCTGCTGCCTTAAAAGAAATAAAATTAGGCGTGGCTAGGAAAGGGAGTCACACGGATGTCGGCAGCAGCTGAAGGTACTCGTCTGTGCATTTCATTACAAGTCCTGTCAACCTCACCTTCAAAGCACACCTGGAATCCGTCTGCATCTCTCTGGCAGAAAGTGGATTCAGGGAGGTGAGAGAGGAGTCAGGAAGACCAGGGAGGAGGCTCCCACAGCCAGGGTGAGAGCTGACGGCGACCTGGGCTAGCGCGGTGGCTTTGATGAGGAGGGCGTGGGGACGGGCGTCAGGAATCTTCTGGAGGTAGAACTGGTCAGGTGCAGTGGAAGGCGGGTGAGAATGGAGAGCAGGAGATGTCAGGGTGCTTTGGGAGCTGCCTCCCTTCTCGCTGGGACAAGCAGCCTTCCTACCTGTAGTTCATCTGCCCGGACGCCTCCCCCTGCTCCCAGAGGCAGCCGGGGAGATGACACACACACAAAATGAGGGTGACTCACTCCTCAGCATGGGCCACCAGCACCCCACGCTCACCCTTCCGATGAGGATGAGCCAATAAGAGGGAAGCGTGGGGGCGCAACAAGGGCACGATACCAGGATCAGCCGCTTCCCCGTTGCGTGAGCTTGGGTCGTTCCATGCCTCTCTGAGCCTCAGTTTCCCCATCTAGGAAGTGGGGTTGGGGATGCCCATTCCTACCTGGCTGAGTGTTTTCAGGAATTAAATGGCGATTCCTATTATTAAGTGCCGGTCTTGAGGAAGAGAGTCCAAGTGGCCCAAGCAGGTCAGGAGGGTGTGGGGTGTGGCTGGCAGGGAGGCCGGGCATGATGGCAGTTTGGTCTGCAGCTGACCAAGATATGGGGCTCAGCGCTAATTCCCTAATTCCCACGGGGTCAACCTCTGCACACCCTGGGTGTAGGCACCCCTGAACTAACGAAGGGGTAAGCTTGGGGCACTGTCCATGGTCCTGAACCCACCTCCACACTGGCCTCTGCAGCCTGGGGGTGGGAGTGGGGTACTTGTATTTTCCTTTTCTGCTTTGATGCTGAATGACCTACATTAATGAAGAGGAAGCTTAGAAGAAGGTTAAGGTCTCAGACTTTACAGTCAGACTTTCTGAATTCAAATCCTGACTCAGCCACCTACCAGCAGCATGGATCTTGGGCAATTTTCTTAGTAATTGGCCTGTGACTCAGTTTCCTCACCTATAAAATGAGCATAATCATGTACCTTCCTAATAGGCTTGTTGTGAGGGTTAACTAAGATGAAGTAACTTTCCTAAGGGTGAGCTGATGCTTGCAAAGCGCTCAGAACCGCATTTGATACGAGTAAATGGGAGCTACACACTTCACCCTTTGCCATGATTTCAGTAGTCTGACAGTTTCCTTGATTTCAAGATGACAATGTGTCCCAGATTTGCCTTGTACATTTTCTACCTGAAATCAGCCAATTCTCCAAGAAGCCTCATTCCTTTGGGTGAAACATGGGAGTTAGGGACCACAATCCAGACACTTGGGGTACTCATTGTTACTGGGCTACCATTGTGTCTAGGCTTAAAGCTGGAAAACTGATGCTTCTTCAAACTTGAGATTACATGATTTTTAAATTTCAACTCATTGGTCTTGTTTTGTTTCTCTTTCTTTTTCTTAGACAGAAAATCTTTGTTTCTAACAGCATGAACACAATTTCTTATGTTCTTTATCCTATATTACGAAGCTAATCATTTCATTTTAAAAAATTGTAAAGAAAAGAGGTGTATTTGGCTCATGATTCTGGTGGTTGGAAGGTCCAAGATAAGGCAGCTGCATCTGGTGAGGGCCTCAGGCTCTCCCACTCGTGGCGGGAAGTGTTAGGGGAGTGGGCATGTGCGAAGAGATGACACGGTGACAGAGGAAGCAAGAGACAGCACAAAGCTAATAGTTTCAACACAACAATCCCACTATCATCACTACCTATAAGATGACCGAGTGCAGTTGAGGATTTCATTGCCATTCTGTTTCTTGGTGGTTCTGTGGTCCTTAGGGTGAAACCCACTAGGAATGTACAATCAAAATACTGTTTTAAAGTCACTTCCAATAATCCTTAGTGTGGTTATGCCAAGTTGGCATATAGTCAGGTTTATTTAATTTTTATTTTAAAAGATTGCTTTTTTTTGGCTTTGATTTTACTTTATAATTTTGTAAAATATTTACATTTACAAAATAAAAATTCTATAACAAGACACACTCAGAGAAGCCTAGCTTCCACTCCCGCCCCTTCGCCAGTTTCCTTCCCCCCTCCCATGGGTAACCGTTTATGTTTTATCATTTCATTGTTTCTTTTTGAAAATATGAGCAAGTGTATACACAACGCACACATATTCAGAAGGTAGCAGGCTTTGCATGCAGTTATGCCCCTTGGATTTTGTTATTTATTTATTCTTGCTTAACCATATATCCTGGAGATCACTCCATCGTATTACAGGGAGAGCTTCCCCGTTTCTTTCTATAGCTGCGTAGTACTCCTCCTTGTGGCCGTACCATATATTCAACCAGTTCCTTCTTGGCGGATGTTTGGGTTTACCATATTTCGCTGTTACTAGTAGGGCTGCAACAGAAAACCTTGTGTGCCTGCGATTTTGTATTTGGGGCAGTGTATTTTGGGGATAGATTCCTAGGTGCCCTTAAGGAATCATAACTATGACACATACTACTCAGGAGAAGTTCGTGGTGGCGGGGGATTGCATAAGAGGGGCTCTGCCCTAGCCAGGGCAGTCACTGAGGGCTTTTCCTGAAGAGGAGGAGGTGGTGACAATCTGAAGGAAAAGTAGGAGGTGATTAGACAAAGGGAGGAAGAAAAAGTGTTCCCGGTGGCAGCATGTGCCAAGGGCCTGCGGCAGGAGCGAGCATGGTACATTCAAGTAACTGACAGAAAGCAGGTGAGGCTGGAGCTCAGGCAGTGAGGGGACGGAGGCGAGGCCGTGCCTTTGCCTGGGGTGGGGCCAGTGGAGACAGGAAGAAGTAGATGAGTTTGGGTGATCCTTAGGAGGTAAAATACACAGAACCTGGTGATTCTATTAGTTGGGAAATCGGTTCAGCTGCCACTTCGAAGACCCAAAATACGTGGTTTAAACAAGAAAGGACTCTGTTTTCCCTTTAACACACAGTCCCGGTGTAAGTGTTCCAGCTCTGGTTTGGCTACCCCAAGGTGGCAGGGACCCAGGCTCCTCCCACCTGGTTGCTCCACAATCCCCAAGCTATTGTCTTTGTTCCAGTATCCAAATCTGATCGCCACCATGTCCTGCACGCCCAATACCTGGAAGGGGAAGAGAGAAGGGAACGGAAGGAAGGAGGAGGCCCCGCCCTTTCCCTTGAGGGTACAGCTAGGAAGCCTCAGGGATGACTTTTGCTCACGTCCTATTGGCCAGAGTTTAATTGCTTGGCCACACCCAGCTACAGGGAGGCTGGGAAATGCAGTCTTAGCTCTGGGCGGCCATGCCCAGCCAAATATTGGAGGTTCTATTGCTGTGGAAGGAGGGGAGAGTGGATATTGGAGTCGCTGCCGCTGTGAGGCTTTGGAAAAGGTGGCGGCAGGCAGAGGGAAGTGGTAAGGAGGCCTCCTCAGTCCCCGGCTTGTGCGCAGTGTGGGTGGAGGTGCCGCTGGCTGAGGCAGTGAGCACAGACGGGCCGTCTGTTTCTAAGCTTGAACCACACGGCTTAACAAGCGATCTGGCCTTTGTGCATGGAGCAGGGAGAGGGCTCAGGATCTTGGGGAAACTGAGGCTGAGGTGTGCTCCAGTTTCAGCTGATTGGAGAGGTGGGGTGACCCCGAACTGTTCCTGGAGAAGGGAGGGGTGGGTCTGGCACGCCCAACCCCACCTCCCCATGAAGGGACTGCCTGCGTCCCAGGCAGGACATGAGGAGCCAGTGTCCACCCCTGCTGACTGATTGGAGTCCCCTCTGAGCCCTGGCTGGGATGAGAGTGACCCCTCCCCGCTTTCAGGCCGGACAAGGCAGCCTGAACCCGGCTCAGGCTTGAGAGACACAGACCTGAGTTCGAATCCCAGCTCTGCCCTGTGACCTCAGGCAAGTTGCTTAACCTCTCTGAGCCTCTCAGTGTCCTCCTCTGTCCAATGGGGATCGGGCAAGACCTGCCTCGCTATGGTGAGGCCATCGTGGGAGGGTGCATGTGAAGTGCCTGGCCCAGGGCCTGCCACACGGTAGACACTTTGGGAGCAGTTGTCTCTCAGCTGAGGAACAGCCTCCTTGGCTGCTCCGTGGTGACACTGGGGCTCAGCTGTTGGGAGCTCACAGTCCTGAAGGCTCAGACAGAACAAAGGCAGATGTCCCAACCCAGCATTTGAAGTGCTGAGACTACAGAAAGTATCTTGAGAATGTGGGGGGTGGGAGGAGTCAGGGATGGCTTCCTGGAGGAGGTGGAGCCTGGGAAGAGACCCAAAGGATGATTAGAAGGAGGGCCCTCTTTTCTCTGGGCAGAGCAGGGAGTGGGAAGGAAAGAAGACTTGTCAGGGTGGGACATTTGAGCTGCATCCTCAAATCTGGACAGGATGAGCAGTGGACAGAGGTACAGACAGAATCTTCCAGGCAGCAGGAATGGCACAGGCAAAAGCCCAGATGCAAAAATGACTGCAGGGTGAGGGAGTGAGTGCAGAGGGTGACAGTGAATTTAGTATGCAGACCCCCAGGGTGGAAAAGGAGATGGTAACTGATCGAATTAGGGACAAAGGCAGGATCCAGGTCTAAAAGATTTTGAACGTCGTGAAGGGTGTGACTGTCTCCTGAGAGCAATAGGGAGGCATTGAGTGTTGCAAGCAGGGGAGTGAAGAGTGCCTTGGCTGCAGTATGGAGGGTGGATTGGGAGTGGGGACTGGGCACCATTTGAAGGCCTGGGCAGTGATTTGAGAGAGGGGCTGAGGGCCTAGCCCGGGAGGGACCCAGGGATGGGTGGATGGAAATGACAGTATCAAGGAGGCAGAACAGACAGGGCTGGAGGAGACAATATCCAGTGTAAGTGTTACCACCAAGAGGCACAGATGCACTGCTCCTCTGTTTACTTAACCAGTCATTCTCCCCTTGCTGTGGGCTGCAAATACACCTGTGTAGAAAGGGGACTTTGCACAGCTGCTACTGACCAGGAGGAGGGAACGTGGGAGAGAAGAGAATGCAAAAGTCCATGCATGGTTCTTGGTGGCTTTCAAACGAGCCGCCCTTCCCAGCACGGCCTGCAGGGGGAGACAGAGAGCAGGCGACGCGCCGAGGCCCCCCCCCGCCCCGGCCGGCAGGGGGCGCTGCTGGCGCAGGCGGCGGGCGCGGGCGAGTGGGCGGGCGGAGGCCGCGGGAGGGAAGCCTGAGCCGCCGCGTGGAGTCAGCTCCCGCCCCAGGCCCAGACTGCAGGGCCTGGTGCTCCTGCCTGCGGACCTGAGTCTCTGGGGTGTGTGGGGACGAGCGAGATCCTGGAGGTCGAGGGTGGGGGGTCCAGGGCCCCAGAGTCCCCCTCAGGAGCGGGCTTTACCCACTCCCTTCCCGGCCCACCCTGCATGAGCCTCGGGTGTGGTCCCGGGAGCAGCCGAGACCCCCTGGATGAAATGTCCAGGCAGCCCGTTCCGTCCTCCAACTCGGGGTTCCTGGAGCTGCAGCGGAGCCCTGCGAAGTTCTCCCTGCGGGCTGGCGGCGCCCACAGGAACGGGGCGGAGGGTCCCCGCACAGCAGGGGCTCGGGCGGGTGCCAGCCCGACAGCTGCCACCCACTCCGTGTGACCTGGGGCAGCCACTTCCCCCTCTGACCCCACCTGTGAGTTGGGAAGGCTGAACCCCATTGCGCCAGCTGGAGTCTGCAAGCGGTGACAGCCAGAATTTAGAGCTTCACTGATATATACATGTTTTTTTTAATTGGCAGAGGGATGAATCTCCAAGCGGAAGAATTCCAAATAATTCGCCTTGCTCAGCCAAACTATCAAAGTCAACACGAACAGTGAGCGATGTCGCCCTGAGAGCCTCTCCCTTGATGGGGAGTGAGGAGAGAGGCCCTTCACCTGTGTGATCTTCCTCCCAGTCTAATCACGAGAAAGATGTCAGGCAGATCCCAGCTGAGGAACATTCTGCAAAACACCTGATGAATACTCCTCAGAACTGTGGAGGTGATGAAAACCAAGGGGACTCCCAGAGGAGCCTGAGGAGACATGACAATGAAATGTACGTAGTGTCCTGGATGGGATTCTGGAACGGAAGAAGGATGTTAGGTAAAAACTAAGGAAATCGGGGTAAACTAAAGTGTAGACTTCAGGTAGTAATAATACATTAATGCTAGTTCATTAATTGTGACAAATGCACCATATTAATGTGATATGTTAGTATTAATAATAGGGGAAATTGGGTGAGAGTATCTGGGCACTTTACTGCCTTCATGCTTTTTCTTTCTTTTTAAAAAAATTATTATGGGTACATAATAGTTATGTATCTTTATAGGGTACATGTGATGTTTTGATACAGGCAAACAATGTGAATTAATCGAATCGGAGTAATTGGGGTATCCATCGCCTCAGGCATTTATCATTTCTTTGGTTAGGAAAATCCCAATTCCACTCTTTTAGTTATTTTAAAGTATGCCCTGACTTATTGTTGATTATAGTTACTTCGTTGTGCTATCAAATATAGTTCATTCTATCTAACTATCTAACTATTTTCATACTCGTTAATCATCCCTTTATCCCCCTCCCTGCTACCTTCCCAGCCTCTGGTAACCATCATTCTACTCTCCGTAGAGTGAGTGAGAACATGTGAGATTTGTCTTTCTGTGCTTGGCTCATTTCACTTAACATAATGTTCTCCAGTTCCACCCATGTTGTTGCAAATGACAGGGTTTCATTCTTTTTTGTGGCCGTGTAATATTCCATTGTTACCTTTACGATTTTTCTGTAAATCTAAAACTAAAAGTTTATTTTAAAAATTGGAGGGCGGACATGAGATTGCTAACTTTTTTTTTTTAAGACAAGGTCTTGCTCTGTTACCCAACTAGAGTACGGTGGCATCATCAAGCTCACTGCAGCCTCAAACTCCTGGGCTGAGCTCAAGCCATCCTCCTGCGTCGGCCTTGTAGTTGAGATTGCAGATACAAGCCACTATGCCTGGCTGATTTTTCTATTTGTGTAGAGACGGGGTCTCACTATGTTGCTCAGGCTGGGCTCAAACTCTTGGCCTCAGTGATCATCCCGCCACTGGAAGGAACCAAATGGACCCCAGTAGAAATGTGCAGATGTTTGCAGCTGACCAGTCTTGTCACCACGATGTAACGAATGAATTTGCCAGTATTTTATTGCCAGTTTACTGAAACTCCTTCAGTTAAGTTCACCCTCAGCTAACAGATGGGGTGGCTTTGTCCTAGTCCTGCGTTAAGAGCAGAGACTCTCGAGCCAAGCAGGGGTTCACGTCACACTCCCCTTACTGGACAAGTGACCTCTTTGTGCCTCAGTTTCCTTGTCTGTACAACTGAGATGGTAGTAGCATCTCCTTCCTAGATTGTTGTGAGGATTAAATGAATTAATATAAAACAGTGCCTGGCAGGTGGGAAGCCTGCAAGAGCTGTGCCAGGATGGTTCGCGGAGTTTGCCGGCTATGTGTTTATTGAGGGTTTCTGACTATGGATGAACACCCAGCAGTTCCACCCAAGGGAAATGAAAAAGCACGTGTCCACACGGACACTTGCCCGGGAATGTTTATTGCAGGATTCCTCATAGTGCCGAAAGGTGGAAATAACCCAAAAGTCCATCAACTGACGAATGCATAAACAAAATGTCACCTGCCCGTACAATGGAATGTTATTTGTCAATGAAGAGAAATGAGGTGACGATGCATTCGGTCACAGCGTGGATGGACCTGGCAAACATTATGCTGAGTGAGACGACCCCAAAGGCCCCAAATTGCATGATTCCATTTATATGAAGAGTCCCAAATAAGCTGTCAGCGGAAAAGAAGCCAAACTCTGTAAAATAATTTAAAGAGGTTTATTCTGAGCCAAGTTTGAGGACCTGGAGCCACGCCCAAGAAGCCTTGAGCGAGTGGACTCGCCGTGGCTGGGTTACAGTTGATTTTATACATTTCAGGGAGACGGGGGTTACAGGTAAAGTCAGAAATCAATACATGGAAGGTCTACATTGGTTTGGCCCGAAAAGGTGGGACACCTCCAAGGTCGGGGGGAGCTTACAGGTTATAGGTGGGTTTAAAGATGCTTTGACTTGTAATTGGTTAAAAAAAATGAAGCTTCGTCTAAAAGGCTTGGAGTGTTTTAAGTTAATATAAGGAAGGCTGTTAGAGTCAAGCTACTGGCCATGTATTTGTTGTGTAAATTGAAGACCTGCAGGTTTGTCTTGCCAGGTCTTAGGCCCGTTAATGAGCTATCAAGGATGTTTCCAAGAAGGGAGGGGGCATGTGAGGCTTGTCTGACCTCCCTCCTCATGGCTGGCAATTGAGTTTTAGGGTATCCCCCTGGCCGGGAGGGGGTCCCTTCAATCAGCTGATGGGGGGGGCCTTAAAATTTTATTTTAGTTCGAAAAGCAAATTCATAGGGATGGACTATAGATCAGTGGTTGCCAGGGGTCGGGGGCTGGGGGGTGAGGGGTGGGGCGCTGCTAGCTAAAGGGTGCGGGGTTTCTTTTTGAGGTGATGAAAATGCCCTAACATCCGCCGCGGGGATGGTTGCCACATCTGAGAATATACTGAAACCCACTGTGCCCTTGGGATGGGTGAACAGTGTGGTCTGTGAGTTACCTCTGACATCCCAGGGCTCTCGGCTGGGCCAGGCTGTTTTTGAGTATTTCTTTAAAATCTCACCCTTGGCTGGGCGCGGTGGCTCACGCCTGTAATCCTAGCACTCTGGGAGGCCGAGGCGGGCGGATTGTTCTGAGCTCAGGAGTTCGAGACCAGCCTGAGCAAGAGCGAGACCCCACCTCTACTAAAATTAGAAAGAAATTAATTGGACAACTAAAAATATATAGAAAAAATTAGCCGGGCATGGTGGCGCATGCCTGTAGTCCCAGCTACTCGGGAGGCTGAGGCAGAAGGATCGCTTGAGCCCAGGAGTTTGAGGTTGCTGTGAGCTAGGCTGACACCATGGCACTCACTGTAGCCTGGGCAAAAGAGTGAGACTCTGTCTCAAAAAAAAAAATCTCACCCTTGACCTCCAGGAGGCCGCGCTGGGCGAGGAGTCAGGGCGGGTTTCCTTCATTTCTGTGCCCTACAGTCGTGCGAATTCCTTTAGCAGGCACCAGCGCGTCACACACGCACGTGGCCGCTTTCTCCTGCTCGTCTGGGTCCCCGGGTGCGTGCCCATCTGCCCCCCGGCCGTCCGCCCCCTGCCCAGCCCCCAGCTCCCTCATTCCGGCTCTGTTTACTCCCAGGACGAGGCTCAGGCAGGGAACCGTACGGTCAGCAGAGGGGCTTAAATTCAGAGACCAGTGACATGGCGCCAGAGGCCTGGGAAGGCAGCTCTGGGGCGGGAGGGACATGTGGAGGCACCGTGGTGACCGGGGGCCTGAGCCGGAACCGTGGGGGAGACGCAGAGAGAGGCAGGGAGGAGGGGCTGAGAAATGCGGTTGAGGGGTCATCATTGCCAGGAAGACAGAGGAATGACCTGAGGGTCCCCAGCCACCACTGCTCTCCGTGCCCTGGACTGGGACCACTTCCACCCCTCCGTGTATGCCCCGGGGTAAGTCACCAACCTCTTGGGGAAAGTCACCGCAAATATCCCCCCAGCCATGAGTGTCACCAGGGAATGTCCCTCTGTCCTGTTCCTGCTCCAGTGTGTGCAGATGCAGGTCACTCTTATTGGGGCTTAACGGATGGAAGGGGCCCTGGAGCAGGAGGGAGACAGCTGGGAGGGCGAGGGTGGGGACTCTCCGAGGCTGGGGACGCAATGGGGGCGGTGTGGTGGCCTCACCTGCCCAATTGGGCAGAAGCCAAGAGTCTGGAGATGGGTCCGAGATGACAAGGGGCCTCTGGGCGCAGAGGGAAATGCACGCGTGGGGCTGGAGATGCCCTGGGTTCGAATCCCACCTCTGCCAGCTCCCGGCTGTGGACTCTGGGCAAGTGGCCTCCCTTAACCAAGCCTCAGTTTCCTCATCTGTAAAACGGGGCTAACAACTGCACGTAGCTCATAGGTTGTGCAAGATCAAAGGCAGGGACACGTGAGCATTCGGCCTGTGTCACCCGAGGGCGGTTTCACAATCAGTTGGCATGCTGTGACTGCACACACAGGCTCTGGAGTTCAGCCCAGCAAGACTTCTGGCTGGCTGTGTGCCCCTGGGCAAAGCCCTCAACCTTTCTGAGCCCTGTTTCTTTATCTGTGAAGTGGAGAGAACAGTTCTGCCCATCCCACAGGGGTGCGGGCGAGGATTAAGTGGGACCCAGCACAGCGCCCGCCCAGTGGGCCTGCATGTTATGACTTTGTTCCCTCCCCTCCTGGCCACCCAACACAAGCCTGCTCTCTCCCGTCCCCGGGTTTGCTTCCTTCCTCCCCGGCAGCGTCTTGGGGATGAGCAGCCTCGGCTACAGCTGTGCTGTGCGGAGACTGGGGCTCACTGGAACTCGGGAGAAACCAAGCTGGGGCTGAGTTTG
Source organism: Indri indri (assembly GCA_004363605.1). Lineage (NCBI taxonomy): Eukaryota > Metazoa > Chordata > Mammalia > Primates > Indriidae > Indri > Indri indri. Next base: position 10,813 of record RJWJ010035491.1, read on the forward strand.
GAATCGACGTCATGGTTACAGACAAGGCCGTTCTGTCCCTTGCTGTGACTCAGCAATTAGGATCAGATTCCCCGTCTTGACGGGTGTCCTTGTGACCTGGCAGAAGGACAGTGGTGGCCCCCACCCCAGCACTGAGTGAAAAGACCTCCGGCTGGGCCCTGCAGAGGGTGACTGTGGCCACGATGAAGGGGCAGTGGTTTGTGGAGCCTCCGGCTGCCCCTGCGGCAAATCAGGGAGGGAGCCTTCCCGAGCTCTGAGTCACGGGTTTTCCTTTGTGCTTAGAAAATATCTCATCACCTCAATCGTGTAGGTGGCTCTAGCTCTGCCACCCACCATCTGTGTGACCTTGGCAAAGCCGCCTCATCTCCGAGCTTTGGTTTCCCAGGCTGCAAAACGAGCACTGGGACGAGACCCCTTCGTTCATTTGTTCGTTCACTGAATCGTGCATTCGATCACGCCAGACATTTGCTGAGCACCTGCTAAATGCCGGGTGCCGTGCTAAGCCCTGGGGATCCAGCCACGAGCACCCGATGAGGTCCTGGCCGTTGCAGAGTGGGCATTCCAGTGGGAGGACAGTCAACAAACAAGCAAATCTAAATCAACAAGTTGTCGTGTGTGCCACGAGGGAAGAGAGCCACGTGCTAGGGCCTGATCCAGATGGGGCAGGGGTGCGGGAGGCCTCCGTGAGCAGATGATGTGTGGGCTGAGGCCTGAAATATGAGAAGGTGTCAGTGTGCAGGGCGTTGGAGGAAGAACATTCTGGGCAAGGGAACAGTGTGTGCAAAGGTCCTGGGGCAGGTTGGGGGCTTAAGGTGTCAGAGCTCACAGTAGAGTGAGGGAGCTCAATGGGCAGCAGGGAGGGTTGGGGAGATCGGCTCAGCCTCCTAGGACAGCTTGAGGAGTTTGTGCTTCCTCCTTGGGCTCGGGGGGCCAGTGCAGGACCGTTGGCTGGAGAGAGACAGGACTAGATCTGCCCATGGAACCATCAGTGGCCTCCCAGACACTTGCTGTGGGCTCTCTGGTGTCTTGTCCTCTGTGCTCAGCTCTGGATGCAGATGTCATAATAGTTAAATAGCATCAAACACTTACTCTGTGCCAGGTACTGTAGGAAGCCCTGGTCTTTATTAACATATATATGCATATGTAAGTGTGTGTTGTGTATACATTAATAAAAAACCCACTTTAACCTCATGCTGACTCTATGGGCTAGGCCTGTCGTTATCTGCATTTTACAGATGGGGAAACTGAGGCACAGAGAGGTCAAGTGACTTGCTGCAGGTCGCTGAGTTGGTATCCAGGGGAGAGGTCGTCAGGCTTGAGGGTGTCTGGCTGGGTGGCTGAGGGTGGGGATGCCCTGCAGGGTGTGGGGCACGTGGGAGGGGACAGCTCCCAGAGTGGGTGGGGAATGAGTGGCACAGCACCGTCCCGGGCAGGAGTTTGTTCACAGGTGGAGCAGGGTCCATTCGCCCCACCTGGGTTTCTGGCCCTTCCTCAAAGAGGCAGCATGGAGTGGCCATCCAGAATTCAGGCCCTGAGCTGTGTCACTTTGGGCCAATCACTTAACCTGTTTGTGCTTTATTTTCTTTGTCGGTAGCGTGGGGCAGTGTGATGGTAGCTCCTCCCTCGAGGGCGTGTGGGGATTCGATGAGATAATGTTTGTTCAGTGCCAGCACCTGGAACATGCTCAAAATACATCCAGAAGGAATAACAGGCTGAGGCCTGGAGAGTGGGTGGCAGAGGGCCCCGTGCCAGGCCATCCTCCCACTGGGGTGCTGATGCTGGTGACAACTGGCCCAGCCTGGCTGTGGCCCAGGTCCCCTTACTGCCCGGCTGCCTTTGGGGTAGCTATCTGGGGCGCACAGGCCCTGACGTGGCTCCACGCCAGGCTCTGCCAGGAAGACGGTGAGGCTGTCACTTCGGCAGATTCCTTCCAAGGTCCTCTTACTCTGAAACCGAACCCAAACCTCATGCCTGCCCTGGTCAGGGCTGGGGCCACCGCCCACGTGGGGTGGTCAGGAGGCTGCGATGTGGGGCCTCATGTTTGCATTGTGACCATCTGAAAACAGGGAGACCCCATCAGGAAGCACACGAGAGTTTCAAAGGTCAGGAGGACACGGAGGGCAGGGGACCCAGCTCGGGACACTCCAACTCCTGCGGACCCCTTGGGCAGCCTGGCGAAGCCCCCGGAATCTTTTCAAAATAATGTTTTCTAAGATGTATCTGGATTTTACATCCATTGATTTATGACTGGGTATTTCTTCTAGAAAATATTTGCATTATCACTTACCCCATTCATCCATCCACCCACCCATCCATCCATCCACCCATCCATCTATTCACCCACCCACTCATCCATTCATCCACCCACCCATCTACCCACCCACCTACCTATCCACCCATCCATCCATCCGTTCCCGTCCATCCATCCACCCACCCACGCACCCATCCATCATTCTATACATCTTACTTTTTTGGTGCATTTGGAAGTAAGTTGCTGACGTCAGTACCCACTCTCTTGAACGCTGAGTCATGCATTTAAATAACTAGAGTTGACTGTCCAGAGTAAATTTCTTTCAATGCAAAAAAACAGAAGACAGGTTACAAAGGAAGCCAGCTATGTGCACCTGCAATGCGGTTGTGGGGTATAAAAACGCCTGTATTCCCGTTGGACTCCTGCTAATACCATCATGTGTATTGCTGCGTTAGGAATTGAAGTTAAATGCTAAATGTCAGTTGCAGGTTAGTGAAAATGAAGATGTATTTTTTTTGTATACAAATTCATGGATCCTCTGAATTCGAGGACCCCTGTTCAGTTCTTATTTCATGAAACCACAGTAAATCACGCTGTTACTATGTTAAGGCAGGTATCAATGGGAAATAGTGACTGCTCACTACGCGCATTATTTCATTTAATCCTTGCAACAAACCCATGGGAGGTGGACTATTAATATTCCCATCTAACAGCAGAGAAAACTGAGGCCCAGAGAGGTGGCGTGCTATGCTCAGCCTCCCGGTGGGCTGGTGATAGGTTTGGACTCATCACACTGTTGATCGCCGGTTTGCCCATGTACTCTGTGCGCCCCTCACAGGCAGGCACCAGGCTGAATCTTTCCTGGAGTGTGTTATTCCGTTCTTACAGCAGCTTTACGAGGCCACGGGAGGCCCTGGTCCTCGGCTGCCAGCAGCAGAAACAGACCCAGCTGACGCAGGCAGAAAAGGAACTTAAGGAGCAGCACTGAGGAGCTCAGCCCCCGCTGCGCTGAAGGTGGCGAGAAAGTGAGCAGCAGATCCCTGCCTGGAACCTTCAGCCGGGTTCCATCCCCAGGCTGCAGCCCTGGCCCCCTGCAGCCACACTGGCCCCAGGATGTGGGCGTTCCTGCCACCTGCAGTGGAACCCACCCCGCCCTCCTTTGTGGCACTAGTGCCCATCTGTCACGGCCAGGTGCACCTGATTGCCCCACCCTGGCTCCGAGGAGGCTGGAGAAACACAAGGCTCGTGATCGGGGAGATTTCTCCAAGCCTGGGCAGCCCCAAACAACGCCCGGTGCCCGACAGAGATGGCCCCTCTTCTGACCCCCTTTTACAGACGTGTCTGAGGCTCAGGGAGGAAAACTAACCCACCTGCAACAGCCCCAGTGTCTTTGCGCTGCCAGACCCGAGCCTGGCCCTGCGTGGCCACGCTGTGCGTGGGACTCTGCCGCCTGAGACACAGGCCTTGGGGGAGTCACAGGTGGCTGAGGTTGCGGATCAGAAATGCCCTTTGTTGGAAAGCTCGCAGGGTCCGGGGCGGGGCACTGATGACAAAAGGGGTCTTTCTGGGGACGCTGACCCAGAGGAGGGGAGACAGGAGGCAGTTGCTGCAGTTTGGGTTTGTGTTTTCCTTCCCCTTGGCCAGAGGGAGAGATGCAGACACGCGGCCAGAGGCTGCTGGGGCCTCAGGGCCTCATTTCCTCCTTGAAGGGGACACTCTGGGGTATCTGTGGTTAGGTAGACAGAAAGCAGCCTGCGTGTAAGCCCTTGTGTTGAATCGAGAGCTGCGACACGCCGCAGGTGCCTCTCAAAGGACACAGGAGGTCTCTGGTCCTCATGACCGCTTCCAGGCGTGTCCTGGACACAGCTGAGCGGCAGGGTTGGGTGGTGGAGGGGGAGGGGCACAGAAAAGAGCGTGAACCAGCACAGGGGCTGGCTGTGGCTGGAGGGCGGTGCGCGGCAGACGTCACCCCTGCGTTGACTGGTGTCTGTGTGCATGCGTGTGCGTGTCTGTGCAAGCGTTTGCGCACATCTCTGCGTGTGCATGCCTGCCCGCAGGGTGCGCGTTCTCAATGTGCATTTGTCTATCTGTGTGCATGCGTACGTGCCTGTGTGTCTCTGCACATGTGCGTCCACGATTGTGTGTCTGTTTGCATGGGAGTTATGGGGTTCTGTGTGTCCCTCTACATGTGTCTCCGTGTATTGGTAAGTGGCCTTACACATGCCCGTGTGTTTATGGCACTAATCAGCGAACGCACGTATGGCACTTCCTGTGCACAGGGCTTCCGAGTGCTTTCCGTGCACCGACCCAGTTAACCCTCACGACAACGCTTTCAGGTGGGCACTGTTATTATCTCGATTTGCAGATGAGCCAACTGAGGCACAGAGAGGTCGAGTAACTTGCCTGAGGTTGCCGAGCTGGGATTTGAACCCAGGCTCCTTGCTCCAAGGCAACTGTGAGGCTGTTCCAGTTCTCTGCTTAGGTGGCCCTGGGCTGCCCAGGGGCCACGTGGATGGGTGCGCCTCTGGGAACAGTGCATCCGGGATGATACGTGCATGTGTGCCCGGCATGTCTCTGGTTCCCGTGTGCACGTGTGAGTCGGGGCTGCACTTACTGTGTGCGGGAGTGAGGGGCAGCAGAGGGCTCCTTCCCCGGGCCCCGCAGCCGGGCCGCGAGAGGGGCCCGTGGGAGCAAAGGAGTGGCCTGCTCAGCCCTCCCGCCCCGCCCCCAGCGCTGGCCTTTGTTTCCTTCGCTAGGGGCCTCTGTGGGAATTCCCGTGGAATTCCAGGCACTCGGCAGAACAAGGGCAGCCCAGGAGGAGGAGGCGGCGCATGGAAATCTCCAGCCCAGTGCAGGGCTAAGGGCTCAGCGCGGTCCTGTGCGCGGTCCTGTGCGCGGGGCAGCAGTGGCATTTGCAGAACCGAAAGCGGGGCCTGGGCGGCGGCCGGCTGCCTCGGTCCTGGAGTCTGGCTCGGTGGGGCTTCCTCGTGCCAGGGCGCCCAGGCCAGAGGGGCCGAGGGGCTGGCAGTGAGCGCCCTGAGGGCCACAGAGTCAGGCACAGCTGTTTGTCCTGTGCTGCGACCTGTGGAGCTTCCCTGGGCTGCGTCCTCCTTTGTAGTCAGGGTTTGCAGCAGGGACTGAAGCATGGCAGCCCTCTCTGTCCCTTCCTGTCATCTCGGTGCCTTCTCTTCTCTCCCTGCTCAAGCCAACCCTCCCCTTTCCCAGCCCGTGGGGACAGGGGTCAGCTGATTGCCTAACCCTGCCCCCCCGCTGCACCTGGAGCACATTGATAGTGACCTACTCCTGAAAGATATGTCCCCGCCTAACCATCCTAACCCCGGCACCTGTGAATGTGATCTTATTTGAAAATAGGGTCTTTGCAGATGTAATCAAGTTAAGGATCTCGAGATGAGACCATCATCCTGGATTTAGGGTGGGTCTGAAACCCAATGACAAGCGTCCTTCTAAGAGAAAGGCAGAGGGAGATTTAAGACAGACACAGGCCGGGCGCAGTGGCTCACGCCTGTAATCCCGGCACTCTGGGAGGCTGAGGCAGG
>RJWJ010035492.1:0-16614 GCA_004363605.1 Indri indri
GACCAGCACTGTTTTCAAAGTAGACATTTTGGGCTACATTGGTCTTATGCTTTGTTTTGAAAGTGATGTCCTAGTACAAGACAGATCATTTATTCCTTAGAATAGCACACAAAGCCTTTTGTAATGTAGCTTGACCATCTCTCTCCAGGCTCTGTTTCTACTTCCTCATACATAACTCACTTTCAGTAACTATTTGTATTTCCCACATTCTTCTTCTTTTTTTTTTTTTTTTTATTTTGAGACAGAGTCTCACTCTCTCACCTCAGGCGAGTGCCGTGGCATCAGCCTAGCTCACAGCAACCTCAAACTCCTGGGCTCAAGCAATCCCACTGTCTCAGCCTCCCGAGTAGCTGGGACTACAGGCATGTGCCACCATGCCTGGCTAATTTTTTCTGTATATTTTTTTAGCTGTCCAATTCATTTCTTTCTATTTTTAGTAGAGGCGGGGTCTCGCTCTTGCTCAGGCTGGTCTCGAACTCCTGACCTCAGAACGATCCGCCCGACTCGGCCTCCCAGAGTGCTAGGATTACAGGCGTGAGCCACCGCGCCCGGCCTCCCACATTCTTCTTTAGCCTGAAATTTTCTTACATCTTATTTGATCTCTCTGAAGTATCCATCCCCACACCTTTAGTCAATCTCCAAAAAGATCCTCATAACTTTTTGTTTAATTTCCTTAATAATCAATACATGACTGTCAAAATTTAAAATGTTTTCAGTGAAGGTTTTTCTTGGATGACTTTTGGAATCTGAATCTTCAATTTAATTAATACTAGGGCACTATATTATGCTATGGAGTCATCTCTGGGCAATGGCCAAAGCAGACTATCAAATATTGGTATAATAGTCAATTGTTAGTTCTCTGAATTCCAGTGTATGAATTAAATGGAGGAATTTAAGTCTAATAATTTATATGAAGGCATAAAATTGTACATGTTTTGTGATAGACAGAAGACATGCTCACCAAATCCGTTACTTCTTTTTGAGGACATAGTTAAACTGTTAGGCTACATTTCCTAGCCTCCTAGCATTTAGGTCGGGCCGTGTGAATAGTTTTAACCTATCAAGTTTGAACAGAATGATGTCATTTTTAGACTGAGGCAGATAAAAGCAATTGTGCCTTTTCTATACGCCACATCCCTCCTCCCCACTAGCTACCCTCTGGCTAAGAGAGCAATCTTTAAACCGTGTGGTGAACGTGGTGGAGACCGCATTACACAAATCAGAGTGGATGGGAGCACCCGTCCTCCACCCTTCACAGACCCACGTTGAAATACACTGATGCTATTTTCAGCCCTTTGCAGACTGACGAATACATGTTTTATTATTTATCCAAATATTCCCATAATCATTATCTCTCTGGGCATATAATCCTTGGTCTTGAGGAATGTTGAATGACCTTCAGTTCTCTCATACTTTCTATAAAATCTACACGAATTAAAGCCATAAATATTTATTTATTCTTAATCCTATGTGGGATTAACTCCCAAATCTCATACAGGAGGGATGTATTTCTTAAGTAGTACTTATCTTCTAAATAGTACAGAAAATGTCATAAAAATCTGTTCATGTTCATTAATTTTACTCTGATTTCTTTGTAGATGTCGAAAGATGCCTGGAAACCAATATCCACGTGACATTTTGAATCCTCTAGGAAAGTTTTGCACACCTGACTCGATTTCTTTCTTTCTTTTCTTTTTTTTTTTTAACAATTAAGATGTTTATTTTTTAAGACCACTTTCAGGTTTACAAGAAAATTGAGAGGAAGGTACAGAGATTTTCCATATGCCCTCTGTCACGACACATTCATAGTCCCCCCAATTAACAACACCCCCACCAGAGAAGCACATTTGTTAACATTAAGAATCCTACATGGACATGTCATTACCCAAAGTCCATAGTTTATATTAGGGTTCACTCTTGGTGCTGTGTAGACCATGCGTTTGAAAAAATATATAATAACATGTATCTCCCATTGCAGTATTATACAGACTATTTTCATTGCCCTGAAAATCCTCTATGCTTCGCCTATTCATCCCTTTCTTCTCCCTACCCTTGAAAGCCAATGATCTTTTTATAGTTCTGCCTTTTTCGGAATGTCATATAGTTGGCATCATACAGTAGATAGCCTTTTCAGACTGGCTTCTTTCACTTATTAATATGTATTTATGGTTCTTCCATGTCTTTTCTTGGCTTGATAGCTCACTTTTTGGTGCTAAATAATATTCCATTACTTGGATATATCACAGTTTATTTATCTATTTGTCTACTGAAGGACATCGTGTTTTCTTCCAAGTCTGGGCAATTATAAATACAGCCGCCATAAACATTCATGTGCAGGTTTTTGTGTAGACATAAGTTTCAGCTCCTTGAGTAAATACCAAGGAGAGCAACTGCTGGATTGTATGGTAAGAGTGTGTCTTCCAACGTGCTGGTACCATTTTGCATTCCCACCAGCAATGAATGAGAGCTCCTGCTGCTCCACATCCTCACCAGATTTTGGTGTTGTCAGTGTTCCGGAATTTTAGGTGTTCTAATAAATGTGTAGTGAGTGATATCTCTTTGTTGTTTTAATTTGCATTTCTCTGATGACATATGACATGGAGCATCTTTTTACGCTTACCACCTGTCCTTCTTCTTTGATGAGGTGTCTGTTAAAGTCTGTGTCCATTTTTTGATTGGGTTGTTTGTTTTCCTATATTTGAGTTTTAAGTGTTCTTTGTATATTTTGGATAATGGTCTTTTATCAGATATGTCTTTTGCAAATGCATTCTCCTAGTTTGTGGCTTGTCTTTTTATTCTCTTAACAGTGTCTTTTGCAGAGCAGAGAACTTCGTCAAGTCTATGCTGATTTTTGCTAACCAGCATAGACTTTAAAACAAAATCCAATGTATCGATTCTTTCTTTTATGGGTTGTGCCTTTAGTGTTGTATCTAAAAAGTCACCACCAACCCAAGGTCATCTAGATCTTCTCCTTTGTTATCTTTTAGCAGTTTTATTTGTTTTGCCTTTTAAATTTAGATCTGCGATCTATTTTGAGTTAATTTTTGTGAAGTGCGTAAGGTCTGTGTCTAGATTCTTTTTTTTTTTTTTTTTTTTTTTGAGACAGTGTCTCGCTTTGCTGTCGCAGGTGGAGTGCAGTGACATCATCGTGGCTCACTGCAACCTCGAACTCCTGGGCTCAAATGATCCTCCCGCCTCGGCTTCTCAAAGTGCTAGGATTACAGGCATGAACTACTGTGCTAGCCTAGATTCATTTTTTTACATGCGGATAAATTGTGCCAGCACCATTCATTGAAAGACTCTCTTTTCTCCATTGTATTGCCCTTGCTTCTTGTCAAGATCTGTTGACTATATGTATGTGGGTCCATTTCTGGGCTTTCTATTCTGTCCCATTCATCTATTTGTCTATTCCTTTGCCAATACCACACAGTCTTGATTACTGTAACACCATAAGAAGTCCTCCAACTTTGTTCTTCTCCTTCAATATTGTATTGGTTATTTTGGGTCTTTTAGCACCTGAAAGAAATAACTGAAAACCAATGTTCACATGACATTTTGAATCCTTTAGGAAAGTCTTATGCATTGTGCACTAGACCACCCCACTGAGCCACTCTTGTCGACAGTATCAAAGGCCTCTATGCTGCTAAACTCAATGGTCAGTTCTATTTCCTTTGATTTCACCTTTCTTATTGGTATACTTTCTTCATGTAGCTTGGAGGACATAGACGTCTTTAGATTTTCCTTCTATGTCACTTAACTGGCCTCTCTAATTCTATGCTTGTGTCTCTGTAATCTATTATCAATACTAGACAAATTGTTTTTTATAAAATGTGAGTTAATCTTGTTACTTCTCTCTTAAAATCTTGAAAGCGGCTGCTCATTTTATTAGAGACCAAAGTCCTTATAATGACCTCTGAGGCTTTATATTTTCAGGTCCCTGCCTACTTATCTGGCCTTATTTCCCATGTTTCTTCCTCTTGCATCCTCTGTTCCAGCCACTTTGCCTTCCTTGCTTCTGCTTGGCCATGCCAGGGACTCTCTTAGCCAGGGGATAGCTATTCCCTGTGAGAGAAGAACACTTCTCCCCGTTTTGGACTTCCTCAACCTCAAGTTTTAACTTAAATGTCAACTTTCCAAAGAGGCCAATACTGACTACCCTATTTAAAATTAAGCCTCTCTTTACCCTGTTCTAGCTCTCCTAATTCCTTATCTTGCTCTATTTTTCTTTTTTTGCCTCACAGTTATAATTTATAATACATTTTATATCTTCCCCATTTATTATGTTTAATATTTATTGACAGCCACCACCAAAATATAAGTTCCACAGGGAAAGAAATCTTAGTCTTTTTGTTCACTGATGAATTCAAGACCCGAGGACAATGCCTAGCATATAACACATGCTCAATATATATTTATTGAATGAGTGAATAAATCTTTCACTCAAGAAAGTCAAAATCATCAGCAAAGATACCAGAAATGATAATTTCTAATTATTACAAATTAGTGACTTTGGTTTGTTTGTATTAAAAAGATCATCCAACAGATCATGGAAGGATTCACAAAAACATCAAAACACGTAGAGTGACAGTAAACCAGCAAACAACAAGCATGATTTTTCCGATCAGCATCATAGGAACTTTACCACCAACAGCAGGTCTTTGATCCTGGGGGCTGAATGGAAGCCAACACTCCGGCCTAATGAGATTTTACAATGCAGAATATGAACAAATCAAGTCTTTGTTATTAAACTGTTATTAAAATACATTATTCATACTAATATCACAAATCATACTTGGGAATGTATTCTTGATTTGCTTTATTAGCCCTGTGATTTCATGAACGTAACTATTGATTGCTTTCAAATTATCTGAACATTTTGCATCCGTGTAGCTTCTAAGCCAATGTTCCTCAAAATGTGTTTCAAGAAATGTTAACTGGCATTTTTTGAACAAGGGGGGTCCAAGCTCAGGTAAATTTGGAAAACATCAAGTTACACAGATTTCTCCACTACAGGACTGCATGCGGATTTGAGTTTCCATCAGAGAAATATGGTGGACAACATTTCTCAAATTTATTTTGATCACAGGACCTTTTAATCAAGACCCATCTTAAATTTGGGGAAATGATGCTGTGCACAAGTGAAACTATGATCCAGTATCAGATTTGTGGTCAAATTTGTGATTGTATTATTGGCTTTTTCACAAATGACTACTCAGTAATAGCTTTTTGTAGGACATCAGTATATGAGTTGAAAGGTTTGCAGATGCCTGGATAAAAGACATATGAAAACTATGTGGACGATAAACATTTATAGTACACTAATGGAGAGGGTGTGGAACATACAAGAGCCGAAATTTGGAGGGAAGATAGTAAGCAGTGAAGAGAGAGAGGCTGCAGAAAGGATGGAGAAAGGATTGACAAAAAAACATAATTAATGCTGTTAACCCCTAATATGCAGCCAGAATCCAATTTTGGGCAAAAGAAGAAAACCTTGGGGATGCCTTAGTGCTTACGTTGTATTGAACGTGAACAAGGGAGGGGCTTTTGCTCCATTCCTCATTTCCATTTCTTCAAGCTATGATTGTATTAAAATTATCAAGAGTAAGTAAAATACACATTTCATACATTATGATTCTTTTTTCCTAACAAAAGAACAAATCGCCTCAGGAAATTAGGGTCTTTGGACATTTGTTCTTCTTTACCATAGGAATATAGTAATGTTCATTCTACGATTCCAAAGGACATCCAGTTAGCCACACGTGTGACATCACTAAAGAAGCCTAATTTATGTGTTACGAAATGTTTCCTAAAGACAGTAATAGGAAAAAGAGGGTTTGTCATTTGAGGGAAAGATGTCAACAAATCCCAATCAGTTATTAGTTGCATTTATTGGAGGACAAAAGGGCAAACTTTTACTAATTTTATTTTGTCTCAGCAGTAAATAATTTTATTTTAGGCCAAAAACTGCATTATATTGAGATATTTCCGGGAGTATGAAAATGATCATTTATCTGTGAATATGCCATTAAGTGGCCTATAAGTAATAATATATGTATATAAAAATTATATATACACACATACACGCATTTGATATTTATTTGTTCAACAAACCTATCTTGTTCCTTCGGATGTACAATTTTAAATAGGCTTGCTCAAAATTTATGAAGAGAGAGTATTTAGTAATAAGGCCTATAGTTTGAACAAGAGCTGTACTCTGGCCAATCATTTCTCTCATGATATCATGTGGCAGATAATCTGTATAGTTTGTCAGCATACTCGGTCTTGATATCTATTATTGGATTAATATCTTCAGCACTTTGAGGTTGCTGTCACTCAAGAGTATAATCAATTGGGGGCCTTTTCCTCTCTGGGTGCTAGTTTTCATATGAGCTTCTGTAGCGTCAGAACTTGCAATGGGAAGGAACGTTTTCCAGCCCAGTGGCTTCTGCTGGGTTGTAAAAAGTCAGCTTGTATTTAAGGGAGGGAGCGTAGCCTATGACACGACAGTCTCAGCTTAGTTCATTGCTTCTGCCACCTGCCTTCTGGCTTAATGTTGGAAGCAAGAAGCATGCAATTAAGTGTGAGGAAATGAAAATAAATGACATCGTTCATTGCACATTACAAAGTGCCTGGCAGAAAGAATGCTGCTCGTAGAGACCCAGTGACCCTGTGGAAAATGTGCCTCTGCCTGAGAAAATGCTGGGACTGAGACAGCGACCTGGGTTTTCACTGTCACCTGATGTACCTACTGTTGCTGTTACACTCCTACATTTCCTCCCTGGTTTAAGAAACAAAACCAAATGAAATAATGTTTGAAAAACCAAATAAATTGCAGGTACAGCCATGTAAATGCCCAGGATAGTCATTGTTTAATGATTTGTGGAGAGTCAATAATTAAATTTGAATACAAGGGAATACTGTCACAGTGACATTGCAGCTGATTTTGTAAAGTAAACTCTATAAAAACAATGACTTTAAATAATTGATTTCTTTTTGTACAACCGTTTAGAAATTGCTTTGTAAAATAACAAATATTTTACAGCCCAATTAATTTTCAAAATTACATCTTAAAAAGCATTTAAGTAAGCTACATTGGATTGACTTGGTAGCAGTCAGTCATGCTAAGTCTACCTAAAACAAGCTCAGGCAGGTGGATGCTCCATTGCGCTGTGCACGCGGATGGAACAACCTTTTTTCCAATGAAGAATTGAGAGCAGGGAGCAAATTGCTCTTGGTCACAGAGCTCAGGAGAGCATGACTGAGCAGGCAGAGAATCTCAGAAGCCTTCAATTTCATACTAAGATTTAATCTAGTTAATAAAGGCATCTTTTGGATGTGTATATCATTTCAAGATGAGAATAGCATTACAAATCATTCCACCATACAGATTTAGTACATGCTGCAGAGAAACTGCAGAATAATTTATTATATGCAATATTTTTTAAAATATCAAGGGAGTTGGGGAATTTGTAGACTTTTTAAGAAACTGAGGAGTGGTTTTCATAATGAAAACACATCACTGATATCTAGAGGAACCCAGATTGTGTAGAATGGAGCATGTAGGTCTTTTCATTTAGCAGAAATGTGCCAGAGAGCAGATAGAGGAATGAGAACCTTTGGCCCCAGCGTTGCAAGGATGATCTGAGTTAGGAAACTGCCTCTCTGAAACTGAGAATAACAGAATACTAAGGACTCAGCAGTAAATTAATACTTGATGTTTTTAACATTTATTGTAACTCAAATCACTAATGTCAACATTGCTGATGTCAGTAGTAACCTAATACTTCAAGTTTCCTTTAAAACTACTTATTTTTTCTGATTCAAATTTTGATGTCGAATTGCTTAGCAAGCAGAGAACAGAAGTTAAGGACCTACGTGGTGGGTCCTCGGATGACCTGTTATGCGCTGCCCAGAACCTCTTTATCAATATACAGAATTTATCCCTTGGCTGCTGGGAGGGCTGCTGGAAGGAGTCTCTCAGCCGTAGCTCCTCTTTGGGGCTGTGTTCAATGAAGGCAATTGCTTCCCCGGAGAACATACCACCTTCTGATGCCTGATCCATGTCTGTGTATAAGGGCCTGGCCCCCTGCCCTCACTCAGAACTAGAGATTTGGAAGAAACATGCTGGGAAAATTGGTGACATGGAGGTCTGGGAAAGAGGTATGTGGCTATATCTCTCTGAACAGCTGCAGAATGTGAAGAGATCTGTGTCCCATGTGGATGGTCACTGTTGGGTGTCCTCAGCAAAGGAGAATTTAACAACGAGAAGGATAGTATGACTTGTTTTGTTGATACCAGTCAGCTTGTTTCCTCAGCCACCCCTATGGGCTCATGAACAAAGTGGCCATGGTGGCAAGAATGGAGGTTGTGCACGGGCTCAGCGATATAGACGTCCACTCACCAAGGCCAACCTGGCTACAGCCACTGCTGAGTGCCCGATCTGCCAGCAGCAGACACCAACATTGAGCCGCTGATATGGCATCATTCCCCGGGGTGATCAGCCAGCTACCTGGTGGCAGGTTGATTACATTGGACTACTTCCATTATGGAAGCGGAAGCATTTTGTTCTTAATAGAATAGATTCTGCTATGGAATTGAATGTGCTTTTCCTGATAGGGTCTTATTCACAGCAAATGAAGTGTGGCTATGGGCCTGTGCTCATGCAAGTCATTGGTCTTAACCGTATTCCTCACCATCCTGAAGCCCCTGGCTCAAATGAATGATGGAGTGGCCTTTTGAAGACCCAGTTATGGCATCAGTTAAGTGGTAATGCCTTGAGGGGCTAAGGCTATGTCCTCCAGAAGACCGAATATACTCTAAATAAGCATCGAATGTATGGTACTGTTTCTCCCATAGCCAAGATTCATGGGTCAAGGAATTAAGGGGTGGAAATGAGAGTGACTTCACTCACTGTAACCCTTGGTATCCACTAGCAAAAGTTTTGCTTGCATGCCTGCTACTTAAGGCTCTGCTATGCTAGAGGTCTTAGTTCCAAAAAGGAATGCTTCCCCAGGGTATACAACAATGATTCTATTGAACTGAAAGTCAATACTACCATCTGATTTAGAAGGATTTATGAAATTCCAAATTTATTTTCTTTCCTGAATATGGAATTGTGTTCCATCTCTTTGACTTCTGACCAACATATTTTTGTCATCTGTAATTATACTGGCAGAGAGAGAGAGAGAGAGAGAGAGAGAGAGAGAGAGAGAGAGAGAAATAAGTATGTTCTCTTTTATTCAATTTTTAAGAGAAATATTGCCATTATTTCTCTAATTCATAGCAGCAGCAACATGGCATGAAAAGCCCAGGCTTGGACCCAGATAGGCAGATGTGTTCAAATCCCAGTTCCTTGCTTTACTAAATTACTTAATTTTTCTGAGGCTTAGTTTTCTCATCTGTCAAATAGGGATAATGATACCTGATCGATCCATCTGTGTTTGAGTGTGAAATAATTCAATAAGGCAAAGCATGTCATAGACTCAGCCACTGACTGGCTGCCCATTAAGAGGAACAGTCCTGGTTTGTTCTTGTTATCTTGAAATAATTATTCATAATTAGACTAATTAGTACTTATAACTATATTAGTGATTACACTAATCATTAATTGCACTCCCTTTCAATCTCAGAAGCATGGATGACAAATTATGTGTTTACTCTAATCATCATCAAATATTGGTTTGCATTCTCTACTTTCTTGTTGTTTATGGTTGAGGAGATTGCTGTAATGCAGAATTTAGTAGTGCCACCTCTGTCTGGTGAACTTAGGTTGGTGACCACAACTCCTAGCTTTATGGTGAATTAAAACGAGCACAGGGGTTGAAATCTGTCCAATGATGGAAGTGCAAATTGATTAACCCATTCCAGGAGTTGGCTTTATTCAAGGGGATGTGTTATGAATTGAATATCTGTGCCCTCTCAAGTTCAAATGTTGAAGCCCTAATCCCTAATGTGATGGTATTTGGAGATGCGGCCTTTGGGAGGTAGTTAGATTTAGATGAGGCCATTTGAGTGGCACCTTCGTGATGGGATTAGTGGCCTTATAAGAAGAGGAAGAGAGAAAAGGCCTTGTGAACACATAACAAGAAGGTGGCTGTCTACAAGCCAGGAAGAGGAGCCTTGCCAGTGAGTGAAACTGATCATGCTGGCACTTTCTAGCCTTCGGAACTAAGAGGCTGTGAGAAATAAGTGTCTATTGTTTAAGGTGTCCTGTCTGTGGCATTTTAGTATAGCAATCTGAGCTAAGATGAGATGATTCAATAGATACCTTGCTTCCCCATAAAGAGTTCTTGACAAAAACCTTAAGATAAGTAAAATGTAACCCACCCTTTAAACATGAAGATGTGAAAAGTTTAAAAATATTCAGTAGAATTATTGTGGTCTCGTATTTCAGCACACATTTTACCTGGGTTGTCCCGTGTGCGTTGTGGCACACAGAATACTCTGGGAGGCGGGGCCTTCAATGGCTTGCTCATGACGCACACCAGAGGCGGAAAGTTGGACCACAGCCCTAGCCACAGCCTGTGAGGACACATTTCTTATCCTTTCTTTGCTAGACAATTTTGAGAAGGATGATCTGTCAGGGTATTTATAGAAGCCATTAGCATGATGAGTGAATTCTATGGATAACTGATGGCTCTTTAAAAATATGGCCTTAAGAAGAGAAAGAGGGAAACTTGTAGGGTGTCTTTTCCAAATAGCAGATTGCTATATTTGGGTGGTCTGAGGATTATGACGAATGTCAAGGACCAGATACTGCACGAAAGCAGCTCATTGTAGCTGAGCACACAGAATGCCATGTTCAAGGTTGAGTGGCTGGTTTTGTTGCAAGCGCTAATTTTCAGATTACACAATTTGAAAATTTTAATTAGCCATGAATCCTTATAGGGATAACTTTCCCATAGCTCTTTATAATATTGTAAAAATAAGTCGTATTTTGCTCAGCACCATAAAGAGCTCAAAATAAGGGTTTTGATGTCATATTGATTGTTCCAACTCAAATATTAATTTTGAAAATTCATATTTCAGAAGAATTAATGGCCCAATCCTATGGCTATTCTGCATTTCTAAATCTTATTAAAGTTAATGAATTCTGAAAATTAAAATAATAAAGAGGGCTTTTTCACTTTGACTGAAATTTTACTGTTTAATAAAATAAGATCCACTCAAACACTTAAATCTGTTGGTGATATCTACTTTACAAATGGCTGCTGGATTCATACACAAAGTCTTTATTGTTGGGTTCATGAGGGACAAAATAAAAGAGATTTATTTAATGTGCTGGACTTAGCTACTTAGACTCAATATACACCAGATTTAGAGAATGACAAAATCCAGTGAGTTGACAAAAACAAAATCTTTTGCAAAGGAGGCATTCCACAAAATGTTCCATTCTCAGAGATGATGCCAAAAGAGATTGGGTATATATGTATATATATATTTAGAGCATTGCAAAGGACACAGATAATACAATTCTACATAATAATTGCAGTGTTTAAGATGGACTGTTAACACTCTTGCCTTGTCTGTTCAACTCTTACATTTTTCCTCCATTACGTAGGTAAAGTCAAATCATTTTCTACTTTACTATGTGTGTATGTTTCCCCTCAGATTCCAGATCCCCCCAAATCCATGTTTTAGAGGGTCTCTGTGGGACAGTATATTTTCCTCTGAATCTCTATAGTTCAGATATTTCTATAACTTTCTGGTAGGCTCAAAGTTTCAAACAAACTCCACAAGTTTGCTTCTTTAATCTTTTTCCCTGTGGGCTGTTCAAAACTTATCTTATCTAAAAAAGGAGACACAGTTATCTAACCTTATGATTCTTTTGTTAGCATCTGTATTTTTCACATGGGGACACTGAGGTAGAGAAATTAAGTGCCGCATCCAAGGTCACACTCAAAGTCATGAATAGATATTCTCTATTCCTTCCAGCAGTGGTGTTTATGATTTTGTCAGGCATTTGGTAACCTGAGTTTCAGTCTAGACATCATTGTGTGAACTCAGAAATTGACATAATCTTTTATTGTTATTATCATTATTATTTTATTTTAGAGACAGGGTCTCGCTCTGTTGCCTATGCTGGAGTTCACTGGTGTGATCATAGCTCATGGCAGCCTCAATCTCCTTGGCTCAAAGCCATCCTCCTTTCTCAGCTTCCTGAGTAGCTGGGACCACAAGTGCACACCACCACTCCCAGCTAGAAATTGGCATAATCTTTTAAAGCACATTTTACACTAGTTTAAAATGGGTATGCTAGAATTATGAGGCAGAATAGTATGATAAAATACTAGTTATTTTCTTTTGTAAAAATTTTTATTATTAAGAAGAAACCAATAATTCGTAACACTACATACACCATCAAACTGAACAACCTTTTTTGCTTAAAGTCCACGATGGTCTAAAATCAGAGTAAACAAACTCAAAAAACTAATTGAGCACAATTCCAGGAAAGCAATTGAAGCTGATGGGATAATTCAGCTACATTAGTATGTGATCCTTAAATTTTTTCCAGAAACCTAACGAAACTAATCAAAACTAACAAACAAAAAACCCCACACTATTCAAATAGTAAGACAGTGGTTAACAAAAGTATTGAGAATGGATGGGAACAAAGAGAATAAATCATGAAAGTTCTGTGCATTCAGAAATTATTTCCTCTTAAGTATTTCATTAAAGATTACTTCAGCTGCAGAAATATGATTTGATATTTATATTTTTCAGTTCATGTTCCTATTCTGAGATTCCTCTGGAAGTGATCTGTGGTGGATCACAAAGCTGAAAGGTTGCTAAATAGAGCATCTCTTATCCAGCATCTTAGCCAAGCCCTGAGGAAACTTCCCAAGTCCCTGCTGAACTCATTGACATATAGAATTTTCTTTCCTAGAATTCCTAATTTGGAACATAGAGTTAGTATCACACTGCATCGTGTTGGGTACTAAGATCAAAGCAAGGCACTCCCTTGTACATAAGCTCTCTGGTTTGTTGAGTCACGGTCTGTGTTCTCTGGATAAAGACTGAATTTTACAACACTCTTGACTCCTCAACAAAATAAGCACAGTCCGAGATATTATACTTTCAATAAATAAAAAGAGCCTCACAGACATTTTCTACATGCATATGCTCTGAAAGAAATAGTGTATTTTGATCAAAGTATATGTTATCCAGTCTCAGAAATCTAAAAATCTAAAATCTAAAGACCGTTATTCAGTCTAAAGATACCATGGCATTGATAAAGTATTTTTAAAATATGAAGTTAGATTCACAATATCTTTAAAGAACTCAGTCTATGAATCACTCAACACATTTATTAAGTGTACTAGTCTTCTGAAGAATGGCAAATAAGAGAAAAATCCCTGTCCTCAAGGAGCTTACATTCTGGTTAATAAATACCAATTGTACAAGGTAGTCCTGCTGGGTAGAACAGATGTGTGATGGGCCAATGGAGATTAATACACGAATAGTCCCAGTGGTTCCCAGTCCCTGTGTACTGACAAGGATTCTGCTCTGTTCCAGTCTCCTTCTCTCTCTCCTCTAAGGAGGGGCCTGCCTTGCCCAATGAGCTCTTGAGTTTTTGAGATGAAATATTGTGAGGAAAGGAAGAGGGAGGAGGACAAGAAACACACAGGGACAAGGACCAAGGGCGTGGTTCGTGGGGGAGAATTTTGAGGAAAATACCTATGGTTTACGAGGGCAATGCATTAGGGAAAGGGAGAAAGAAGATTTTTATAAATGTTACTGGGGGACTATGAGTCCTGTCAAGGTGTTTGAGGAAACAAAAATGTTGATTTATTTTGAATTTTTCTGGGGGGTGCGTTGTGTGTATGTGTTCTTTTAACCACTGTATCGCTTTGGAACTGAACTGTGTAGGTCATAATTAGTCCTTTCTGGTATATCTAGGGGAGATAAAGTAAGCATCATAGAGTATAATTGAAACAAGGAGCAGCGTGTTCCATAGTGCTGCAGGGACTAGGAACTTTCTAGATGTGAGGATGTGTCAATCGGGAAGAGGGGGATTCTGGGAGAGGAGAGTGATCAAAAGGAGGAAAAGAAGGCAAACAGCCCAGAGAAGAGGGAGGAAAAATGTAAAGGGAAAGAAAGATTATTGCATTAGTGAACTTTATGGGGATTTTTCAGGTTTCCTATTCTTACATGTAAAGTTTTGCCCCTACAGAAAATCGTTGTAATAGACATAGGCACATTTATTTGTCCCACCAATTCTGCAGAACAGATTCATAAAAGTGAATGGAAGGATCGAAGAGCATGTGCGTAGTTTATTTCAATGAGTATTTCCAGACTATTTCCCCAAAAGTTTGCAACAACTCACACCTTCACCATCAAAATCCTAGGGACTATCCTGATTGGCTTGACTTGGGTCATGCCAGCATGGAGAACCAGTGACTGTGCCAGATGGTGTCTGGAGGACCAACGTGTCCATCAGGTCATCCTTGCTCACTGTGTACCCTCAGTTCAAGGAGAGTGCCAGGCACACATTATGTATGTTTTCATGCACATTACTGAATGAATGCATAAAGAGCAAAGGAATGGCAAGACAGAAAGTGGGGACAGAGATGTTGGGGAAAATATGAAAATGTTTAGAAAGTGATATTCATGGACATTTTTACCAGTTGGATGAAGAAGGTAAGGAAAAGGGAGGAACAGAGGAAAACTGTGAACACCTTCCTTATGATTAGTTATGCTTCTATTCATTTATTCAATTTATTAAATTAAATATAATCTACATACAGAACAGTACATACGTGAGTGTACATCAAGACAGATTTTCACAAACTGAAGACAGCCATGTAAGCAACACTCAGATCAGGAATAGAAGACATCTGATCAACTCACTTCTGCAGTTGAGACTGGCTGGGCATGGTGGCTCATGCCCGTAATCCCAGCACTTTGGGAGGCCCAGGAAGTTTGCTTGAGGCCAGGAGTTCGAGATGGGCCTGGGCAATATTTTGAGATCCCATTTCTACAAAAAATAAGAAAATTAACCAGATGTCGTGGTGTGCACCTACAGTCTTAGCTACTCGGGAGGATCCCTTGAACCCAGGAGTTTGAGGTTACCAGTGGGCTGTCATTTCACCATTGCACTTCAGCCTGGGTGACAGACGGAGACCCTGTCTCTAAAAAAAAATAAATAAATAAAAACAAAGTAGACACTAGTTATATTAATGGAATCGATTATATAAATGAAACCTCTTTTATAGAGCGGTTGTATTCATTGATTCTTAATGTTGAATACCGTTGGTTCTTACTGAGAAATTGTCTTCCATGTGCTACGAATGAATCACAATGTATTTATCATTCTACTTCTACTGGTCATTTGGTTAATTTCAAGTAGTATTGCCAGTAATGGTCTAGTACATGTGTTATGAGTTTCTAGTAGTCTCTTGATGAACAAATGCAGATATTCATATTGGGTATATTCCTTAGGGTTGAATTACTGGAACATAGGATATTTATGTATTTATGAAGATATGGACAAAGACTTTTCCAATGTAGCTGTACCAATTTACTCTCCTACCAGGAATGTGGAGAGTTCCTAGTTGCTACACACCCTCACTAACTCTTGGGATTATCTATCTTTTTCATCTAGATATTCTTGTAGGTGTATAGTGGTATATTATTTTAATTGCTGTTTTAAGTTTTAGTATTTCCCTGAGACTAATGATGTTCATATGTTTATTCGCTAATTGAATATCTTCTGTTTCAAGTGTCTGTTGAAAGTTTTATCCATTTTTCTACTAAGTTATATGTATTTTCTTATCGACTCCTACAATTTAAAAAATACATTCTAGGTTGGGCATGGTGGCTGACGCCTGTAATCCCAGCACTTTGGGAGGCCCAGGTGAGAAGATTGCTGAAGCCCAGGAGTTTGAGACCAGCCTGGGCAACATAGCGAGACTCCCTCTATACAAAAAAATTTTTAAAATTAGCTGAATATGGTGGCGTTTGTAGTCCCAGCTACTCAGAGGCTGAGGTGGGAGGATCATGGGGGCTGAGGAGTTTGAGGCTGCAGTGAGCTATGATCGTGCCACTGGGTGTGCAGAGACCCCATCTCTAATAATAAAAGTACATTTTAGTTATAAATTCCTTTACTAATACACGTATTGTGAATATTTCCTCTCATTCTATCAATGGCCTGTTAGTTTCTTAACGGTGACTGGATAAAACTCTTTAATATAGTCTAAATTAGTATTTTCATGTCTTTATCTATTTATATATATAAATACACACACACATATATGTATACACCATCTTAACCACTTTTAAATATGCAGCTCACTACTGTTAAGTACATTCGCATTGTTGTGAAAACAGATCTCCAGAACTTTTTAATCTCGCAAATCTCACACTCTCTATACCCATTAAACAATTCCCCTCTCCCCACCCCCAACCCTGATAACCACCATTCTTTGTTCCTATGAATTTGACTCCTTTAGCTACCTCATAAAAATAACATCATATAGTATTTGTCTTTTTGTGGCTGGCTTATTTCACTCAACATAATGTCCTCAAGATTCATCCATGTTATAGCATGTGACAGGATTTCTTTCCTTTTTGTAAGGCTGAAAAATATTCCATTGTGTGTATGTTACAATTTGT
>RJWJ010035493.1:0-16623 GCA_004363605.1 Indri indri
GAGATAGTTCAGTTAGTAGGATGATTCAATCTCTTTCTGGTTCATGTCATCTCAAATCACATCCACTAGCAACGTTGTACAAAAAGTGATTATTAGAATTTGGGATGTGAACTGCTGGCCTTTTGGTAAAAAGAGGAATTGTAACTTCCCTTTCTTTCTTTCCTTTGTTTCCTCCCTCCCTTTGTTTCCTCCCTCCCTCCTTCCTTCCTTCCTTCCTTCCTTCTCTCTCTCTCTTCCCCCCTTCCCCCTTCCCCCTTCCCCCTTTTCCCTTCCCTGCCCTCCCCTCCCCTCAAAACCACAAATGAACACCATGAGAAATGATTGTGGAGACATTATCATATTTTATCTAAAGTTCATTGCATGTAAGAAAAGATTGAAAATATTTATGATGTTTAATCTGGAAGAAAGGAGACTTGGGAAGATATACATATATACACACACACACAACACTGCTCTTACAATGTGTGATTCATAATATGTATAGTAATATATATAATACACATAATACATATATGCATACTAATATACATTTCATTAAGGGATTTCAAATTACTGTGCGCCATTTTGGAACATATTCAAAATAGTCAAGAAAATGTTGGAAGATATCTGTTGTGATCAGTTTGTCACAGAGGTAAGATTATGTCTAAGGTTATCTTCCCACTCTAAGACTAGATGATTTTATGAATAACTAATAAATACAGTTATTTTCTTTAAATTTTCATATTCCAATTCAACCTCAGATGTGCTGCTACGTGGAGGCATAGGAGGTATCTCCATTATGATCTAATTCAAGAAGTAGAATTACTGCCCTGTCCTCCTGCGCCTATCACAAAAAATACCTTTCCTTCGATCTTGCCACTTAGCCCCAGATTCTGTTCGGTCTCATGGTGATATATGAGTATCAGTTTCAGAGACAGACAGACCTAATTCTGAATCCTACTTTTGGTTCTGTCTTTATGATTTCAGGGAACTTACTTAGGCTCTTTGAGACTCACTTTTCTCCTCTATGTATATTATAAGGATTAGAGTTAGTGTTAATATATCTAAAGCAGCCACTATATTGCTATGCCTTCAGTAGGTGCAAAATGGAAGATGGTTATGTCTTTGTATGAAAATAGTTTTTCCATGATTTATCTGTTAAAATTCAAATAGTCTTGAGAGTGACATGTTCAGACATTATCAACCATTATTGTTGTAGTCCGATTAAATGAGTTAGATATTTGGACACAGGACAAGTATGTTTTTCTAGGTGGGATGGTGGCGCTAGGACAGAGCAGCTGGGAGGCAGGGGAAGTTACAGTAAGGTCAAGTGGGGACCACTGAAAGTCAATATTGCTAGAGGCCATCTCTGATCAACCTGTTTTCAGTCTGGAGAGCTGTGAAAAGGAGAGGCTCAAAAATATTTAGCAACTGGGAAAACCCATCAGAACAGAAGCCAGCCCTCCCCCTGGGACTAAATAAGAAAAAGGCAAAGGGAAGGCCCAGAAAGATAAACAGCAATGGGAAACAACCATCATTTCAGTAACAGAGTGAAATCATCAGAAGATATTAATCCGTGTATTAAAATTTAGGCTTAAATACCTAAAATGAATTATTCGCTATTTTCTAGACAAAATGAGCTTCATGGCTTTTTAGCTCTTAACTGGTAATACTGGTAATATCTTCCTCCACCGCAGGACAGGGAACACCTTGCTGTGTTTAACCTTTTTAATGTGTTTTAACCCTCTTGTTATCTTCAAAAAATTAAGCTTTCATTTTCCATTTTAAAATGCTATGTACCTGGTTTGCATACCATAATACAATTCCCTATGCACCAAAATTGTTTTGACAAAAGGAAATTTGAATGGTAAGAGCCTTTTAGCCGAAATCCACATTTTTTCATGATTTCCTATAATGCAATAGTGTACATTTTCTCAGTAAGATATGTGCCATCACAGGCAAGGTTAGATTACCCTTATCTTATGGAGCTGAGCAGAGTTTCCATTTTTTGAATAGTATCAGATAAGCACTCTGTAAAGGCCCTACAACACTTCATTCAGTGGCAGCATTTCCCCAAATGTGTAACTACATGCAGTGCACAACAGGTTGGAAAAAGTGAAACTGAGTTTAAAAAAAAATTTGCAGTTGAATTTCTCTATTCTTTGCAACTGATATCACCACCTGGAGGGTTCAAATAGGTAATAAACCTATTTGAGCAAAGGCATAGCAAATGCTTTTTTAAGGAGAAAAGAACTCTGCAAGGGAGCCCACAGGGCTTCAGGCAATTCTCATGTAGCAAAATCCCACTTAAAACAAACCTCCCCTTTCTCTTGGGATCTCCTGTAATCCTGGGATTAGATGGATCAGTACTGGCAGTGGTTGCTCTTTGCTCAGAGAATTTGCTCAGGTTGTATGGGGCTCATTCTGTTTTCCTTCAAATTTGAAGATTGAGTGTTGAGAACATTTTACTTATTAATGAATTTCTCAAGGTGGTCTTTGATCCATGATTCTACTTTGTATTCTCCAGAGGCAAATCTGAACCTCAAAAGCCTTAATTTTACCAGTTTGGAATGAACCATGCAAATTTTGTCTCTAGTGTTTCTCTTCTACCAGCCTGTGAGCTTTTCTGGGTCAGGGACGTGGCTTATTTTTCCTTTGTATCCCTCCTCTCTAGCAGTAGTGCCCAAGATCATAAATACAGATTGAATAAATACTTGTAGAATGAATGAATGAATGAGTGGCATAAAGTGCTAAAGAAGATGGCTAGCACACAAGAGCCCACTTGGTTGTTCGTTGCTGTATAGAATGAGCTTATACAGGGTGATCTACACAAATGATCACTTATAAACTTCTGGGAAAAACTTACATGTTGATTTTAATCTGTAGAGACACAGATAGCCGTTTAGTTTTTCCAAATGTCTCCTCTCTTTCAAAGTTCTTTTGTGATATAGATGGGACAAATGAGAACACTCTTGTCTTCCTGTGATTAAAATTTTAAGGGAAAAGCATGGTATTTTCCCAAAAGGATTCTTGACTTTGGAATCTCCTTGCTTTCATTACTGCTAAAACTTTGGTTTATTGATCTGTTACAGGGTCTATCAATGTTAATTTTACTTATGCTGGGTAACCAGGAAGTGTTTTTCTTTTCATGTGCTAATGATTATCTATCGTGTGTATATAATATAAAGAAGTACCAACTATTATAATGGGAATTTCTCAAATATGTAAGCTACAAATATAGTACATTAAGCAGATAAAAATGCTATGCATTTTTCATAAATTCAAAAGATTTGAGAGTCAGGAAGACTTGAATTATAAATGCTATTTTTTATCTTCCATCTTAAAACCTCCAAAAAACCTACAACATTTAACTCTCATCCCATTCCTCTAAGATGGAATAGGAGGAAGATGTTAAAAAGAGTCTCTGTTCCGCCTTCTAAGATCATTACTCTATTTTCCAGAAGTGTATCCTATTCCGGTAAGACAGATATGTCCCATTGATCTCAGAAATAATGTTGTTCCATGGCTGCAATTTCTTTCTCTGAAATCGTCTTCTGGTATTTTAAATTTATTACCAATTGGCTGGCGCAGTGTGGTTTTCAGTTGCTGAAAATTTAGAGTCCATTACAAAAGTGAGGTTTGGATTAATTTCCTGGACTATGTTTGGTGCCAAAATTGCCACAAACTGATTTTTTGTCACTCTTTTGGCTGCCGGTCCCAATAGGAAAATCTGTCTTTTTATTTGTGTGAATCTGATACAAGGAGTGCTATCTATAGACATTCTTTGTCAAGATTGTAGTCATCTGTTTTGTAAGAGAGAAATTTGAGGCTGAAACCTTAAAACTGCACCTGAAAAAATCAACACTAGAAATCTGAGTTCATTCTGTTCAATGGCTTCGTCTGCTCCTAGACCTTAAGGCAAGGTCACTGTTGCCGTTGTCATGGGAATCTGGGTCATGGGGAACAAAGCTCAAACTGATTTTATAACAGGATAAGAAAAACAATTTTCCCCTGAAGCAAATTATTCATTTTCCTAAACACTTACCAACCGTGGGACTAGTGGTTTCATTCCAAAGAGGGAATAATCTTTAGCAGATGAAAGCTCAGAAGACATCACTTTCACAAAGGAAAAACATAGCGACCCGTGGTCTGTTTAGTAAAAGGTTAATTATTATTAGTGACAACATTTCCTGTGAAAGCTGAGATGGAAAACAATAACATCTTCCTCTTGGTTGTTTTACTAGCATTTTGATTATGATTGGGTAAAAGGTCAAATGAAATTTGGAAAAGTTTCACTCACTCACACTTGGCAGCAGCCTCTGGTGTTCTTGCAATGGTCATGGCACTGGGCTTTTGAGAGTTTGGTGGAATCAGACATGCGCTTTACCTCTCCATGCTCTTCCAGGGCTGGGTCTGTGCCCGAATTGCTTTTCAAAGTCCTTGGGTATATAATAAGCTCCAGCACTATTCAATAAGTTTGATGATGTCCTCAGTCTGCACATACGTTTTTAACACCCCTTTTCTCTTTTCAATGGATGTACTCTGTTTTCCTTGCTCTAAATTGGATACTAAAATAAATAAGGTTCTATATCTACGAAAATATGTGTACATGCTTACATTTCTTATATTTTGTATTTCGTTATACAAAAACATCTGAAAAAAAATCAATTTCTTCTTCACCTGCCTATCAAGGGCTGGATTAAGTATTTATAAGAATTGATGACAGCGCCCGCAAAGCACAGAGCACTCCCTCACTGCTACTTTCCCTTCAGTTCTTTCAGAGCGAAGCTGGAATACTGATTGAGAATTTTTCTTTTTCTTTCTTTTTTTAAGTTCTGTGAAGGAAATGTACTTTTAAATGTTCTCCTTTAAAATGGGAATGCGATTATCATTATTGTACAAATGTATGTGGCATTACTGGCATATTTAAGTTTCAGCACATAATGCACACTCCTGATTTAGAAACTTAAATAGTTTATTTTTTAAGAGCTTTCCATTTCACCTTTAAGCTTGTGTTACATAAGCTTAATGGACTCGCTCAGCTTCGTGATGGAGAGAATCCACCAGGTGAAGAGCAGTAAGCTCGTGGGCTTTGAAGGGCTTATTTTGCCAGACTGCAACTCCGGCTTACTGTTTGGCATGGCACTGTTCTGCATGCACTGATTATAACACCGCAGAGCAGAGCTCTGATAATATTTATTGCAGAATGAAAATGCCTTTCTCCCCCAACCTCCACCTTTCTTTTTACATAAATACAGTAAGTTGGGCTTTAACTGAGGTGATGCCTGAATTAAACTGACAAATCCAAATGCCTGAAATTTAGGATTGCATTTATGGATTTCAGCTACAGTATATCAGCATCAAAATGTCAGAGACAGTAAGTCACAGCCAGGAGAAGTTTCTATGGGTTTTGGAAGTTTCAGTTCATGTCATTGTTGTGTTATCTAGCACTGGTCAGAGCTGCAGGACTGATGGGGATGGTGAGACTTAAATTCAGTACTTAAACATGCCTTCAAACTAGAGATTTACTGTGGCACATAGGAGGCATAAAGCATATCTTTAAGAGGAATGTGTGTGTGTGTTTTTCAAAGAAAGAAAGGAAAAATGCTAGTGAGACAGATTGAACCAGAATCTACTTCAGCAAAGAATATATAATACCATTCTTTGAGGACTCAAATGCTAAAGCCTTTGGTTACTTAGGAGAACTATTACTGAGATGTCTTCTCTTTGTTTTTCTAAAGGCAAAATAAAAAAGATGGCTGTTCAGTTTTTGACTCTTAAATGTGCTTACTCCTTTCATGGTTTTTAAATATTTTTGCCTCTCTCATGTCTCTCGATGTCTTCAACAGACATTTTAACCCCAAAGTCTTTCAAATGTTTATTCAGACTCCTCCAAATATATATTCTGAAAAGATATTCTTGAGGATACAAGCTCTGCAAATGAATTGTGTATCATTTTTCAAAATAACATTTCAACAATTTTCCTATTGTGAAGGATCACACTTGGTTAGTGAAATAAATAGCAAAAATGTATTCAGAAAGATTTGAGAATCTACCATCATCTGCTAGAGAGTCAGATCCTCAGATCCACAGCAGCATTAAAATGAAGAGCTGTGGAAAGTGATCACATGGCACAGGCTGAGCTCTGTCCTGCAGCCCTACTTGCAAGAGGACACTCCTGTGGGTAAAACCTGAAGGCATATAATATTGTAACTACTATCAATAGAGCATTGGGGTCCTAGGGAAATATTTCACCTTATTCTTCTTCTTGGAACTATGAAAATCATATTGGAAATATAATAGAAAATCCTCATATGAATGATTCTGGGGGTTTCTGGGGTTGGGAGTCTCTGCACTTCTTTGGCAAAAATGGTGGTGAAGAGTGGTCAGCATTCCATTGCAGTATTCTTTTCCATTCTTTGGCCCCACACCTTCTTGATCTTACTTCCTCTTTCCTTTCCTCTCCTCTTCTCTCTGGCCAAAAAAAAGAAACTGGAAATGTTTGAATGAGAAAATGTTAAACCATAGATAATGGTGATAGGGGAGTTATTTAATTTCATTTTCCCAATTTAAATGTTCTTGACTCACTGTAAAAGCCACAAAACAAAACCAAGTAGAACAAAGCAAACCCCCACTGCCCAGAAGATAATCTCATTTTAATTAAGATCTTATTTCAAAAAGAAGAGTTTACTGTAGAAAGCATCGAAGGGGGAAGAAAGTCTTGCAAATACAGTAAAACATGAATCTGCAAACGCAATGGGGTAGTTGGGAGGTGGAGGGAGTGGATGAATACAGAAAAGAGAAACTTCAGTCAGAGGCAGACAGAGAGAACCTGAAAAAGGGACAGAGGAAATGAAAGGAAGACCACAGATGTCAAAGGATATTTATTTCTCTGACTTGAAGAGGGGTAAATTATACTCTTGCATCAAAACATTTTGTGCTTAGTATTATAACTTCCACTAAACATAGAATATAAATTATGCACATAATTTTTCAAGATGAAAAATGAAAAGAGACAGAAGTTGACAATTTGCTAGCAATTAAATAGCAATGTATATCCTTGTGGGCAAAGAATACCACTAGGCCTAACTTTTTAAAGTGCAGTATTTTGGCTACTTATGGAGGAAAATGATACATTCTCTTTGTGTGTTGTATTTGTCAGGGTTCTCCAGAGAGACAGAACCAATCAGATTAGATAGATAGATAGATAGATACATAGATAGATGAAGAGATAGATAGATAGATGAGAGGGGATTTATCAGGGGAATTGGCTCGTGCGATTATGGATGCTGAGAAAGTCCCGTGACAGGCCATCAGCAAGCTGGAGGCCCTGGGATGCCAGGAGCATAGCTCAGTTCAAGTCTGAAAGCCTTGAACTTTCAGAACCAGGGAAGCTGGTGGTGTCATTCTCAGCCTGAGGCTGAAGGCCTGAGAAGCTGGGGGTTCGAGGTGGGGGCCGGTATAAGTCCTAGAGTACAAAGGCTGGAAAGCCTAGAGATCTGATGTAGGGTAGAAGAAGAGTGTCCCTCCTCCAGCAGAGAGAGAGAGAGGAAATCTCCTCTTTATGTCTTTTTGTTCTGAGGCCCCTTTGAATTGGAAGGTGCCCACTCTTACTGAGGGCCAGTCAGTCCACTGAACTAACTCCAGGCCAATGTTCTCTGGAAACACTCTCACAGACACACCTAGAAGTAGTGCTTTTACAAGTTTTCCAGGTATTCCTTAGTCCAGTCAAGTTGACACCTAAAATTAACCGTCATATGTGTTTAAATTATTTAATACATGCATGTGTTTGGCACACTGACACACCAGTCTCTGTGTGTTAGAAGGAAATGAAAACTTGAAACTATGATTCAAACGTGAAGACATACTTCTCGGTATTTTCCTTAAAGTGCATAGTACATACCAGTGTATAACCCAGATTCTAGAATATGTGGAGCTTTATCAAATTTGCAAAAGAAATGGATAGGCTGTGTCATAGTACAGGAGAATCTCACATTTCTTTCACCCCAAGTAAACAATGCAAAGTAACTACAATCTATTTATTAATAAATAGATGTATGAATAATGAATGTTACGTTCATGGACATAACTTTGGATCACAAAGCACATTCTTTTATGTGATTCTCACAGCCAGTCTGTGAGGTTTGCAGTCCAAGCTATATTTTCTCTATTCTAAAGAATAAGAAACCGAAGCTCAGAGAGATGAAGTGACTTGCCCAAGATTAAAGTATAGAAAATTGCAACTGAAACATAGGTCCCCTGAATCCAAATCCAGTGCTTTTTCCATCAACTACACCGCTCTTAAAACTATGGGAATCACAATTGATTAGGCCAGATTGAATGGAATAATTTGTAAATCCTAGCTGAAGTTTTAGAACAGTGTCCAGAAGACACCCTAACTCTTCAGGCAAATTTTAATTTCCCGCCTAAGGTCACTGCATTTGTGAATGAATCACATACCAACCATCTTATCCTTGATCATTTACATCTTCTAGAAATAGTCTGTCCTAGATATACCATAGGTTTTCAATAAATACTTATTTGGCCCAATTACTACCCAAAAGGCTTATAATTAATAATCAATCTAATAAGCTGTTAGTATTTCTGTTTACCTTTTGAATTGACGAAGAAACCCTAGAATTAAGGGATATGTGGTGTTAATACTGCCCATAAGATGCATCAATTTTATTGATATACTTTTTTGCAGAGATGTACTATAAACCTTTTTCTTCTTTTAAATTCAGCAAGCTTCTCATACATTCAAGAACATAATTACAAGGTGTTCCAGATATTATTTAAAAACCCGTTAGCTGCTCTTTAACCTTAAAATGCAAACTTGTTGAAATTATTTTTGTAAATAAATATTTCTATGACAAGTGTCTATGATACATGTGGGGTAAGAAAAAATACATATGTTAAAAGCAAAAGTTTATGTGCATATTCGTTTTTCTCTAATAATGCATAAAGTTACACTAAATGCAGATTCTGGACTGTTCATTTTCTTTTTCTTTTCCTGTTTGCTTTTAAATAGGGGCACTTATAAATGTAGTCATTTTTCTTCAATTGTGATATTAGTCAAATTCAAAAGATTTAATCTGAAACATAAAACAGTGATTTTGTAGAAAGCAATCTCAAAATGAGACCTAGAAGTTCTTATGTCATGCTATGTTGGGATTTACAGCTATTGGATTTATGGCTATTAAGTGAAATAGAAGCCAAAATGTCTCAGAATAGCATGTTTATTAGTTGTGGAAGATCTAATGGAAATTGTGTCTTTTAAAGTGTTAATAGACAGGGGAGAAATGTCACAAAATGGTGTCGTTTAGCATTTCTGCTAAAATGGAAACAAAAGTAAAGAAAAATCTCCTATAAATTAATGCAGGCATTAATTCTGAGGTGCTGCTTCAAGGATGTGGCAACTTCTTTTCCCTTCTCTAGGTTTTATATTTTATTGTTATCGTTAGAGAGGAGGAGAGCTATACGTAGTGTTTTAATGCTGATACTTGTTTTTCTATATTTTGCATAAGACTAGAAGCTTTATGAAAGCAGGCATCATGGCTATCTTGCTCTCAATTGTATCTCCAATGCCGCGTGGCAGACACTTGAGTATTTTTAAATGAATAAGCAATATCAAGAGGGAATACATTTGAAAATAGAGGAATGCTTCACAGACATCCAGAAATCTCAAGTGTCCCAAATAGGTGGTAAAAGAAAAAGCCTCTTGCAAAAAAGAAATAGCTTTGGTGCAACAAGCAAGAAGGAGTATGGTAAAGAGCCCGTAGCTGGTCACACCCTCAAGCTGTGATTGGCTGGTTGATTAACAGAGACTAAATGTCATGGGTTGATAAAAGTCAACCTTCTCTGGTACAAATTCTGAAAAAGATAGAAGTTATGTGGAAAGGACAGAGAACGATCCAAAAAAGGAAAACAAATGGCAGGGACTGAGCAGCGGACTCCGACACCAAAGGTCAGTAGCAATAAGATAATTGATGTCGTCACATGCTCTGTAGTCATGTCAGTCTGACAGCCATTTCATTTTTAATATTTCTCCAGAGACCTGTAAACACGGACGGCACTACAGCACACTCTTTGGGAGGTGAAGGCGCGCGCGCCCGTGTGTGTGTGTGTGTGTGTGTGTGTGTGTGTGTGTGTGTGTGTTTGGGGGGGTGTTGTGGATAGTCATCTACATCTCAATAGTCCTTAGGTACATCACTGTGTCCCATTATGAGCATATCAGCTATAGGACTTTTCTTTTTTTTCCCCCAGTCTGAAGAGTTATAGTTTTGATGAAATTACGAACTATGGTACATTGTGATAGGTCTAAGAAATAGCAGATGATGTTCGGAATGTTGCTGACAAATCAAAAAAAGCTTATAGCAATAGTAAAGATTTCTGGAAGATAAAACTATGACTTAAGAGAAGACCTCTTTTGATCTTGATCCAACAATTAATTTTGCAGAAAGGCCACCATGCCACACATCCCACAGGAGATCAGACTGCTGCACGCCTTTTTTTTATTTTTATGAGGAAGAGGCAAATGACCCAAACTCAGTCCAATAATAGCAATTTTTCAAGAGAGTGAGTTCCTGGCTTCAGTACTTACATAATTTTATTTAGCAGTTGAATATATATCTATAGTCATATATTTGATGATGATAACTCTGAGTAATTAAGAAGGGATTAAATTTCATATAATCTGATAGAGTATAATGTATTTTGGAAATGTATCCATTTGAGGAAAAATAGTTTAAACAAAAGCATTGGTTCTTACAGGGTTATACACAAGTTATTTGAAAATCTACTTAGCCAATCCCCAGCACTGCTATATGAGGCCATATAGACTGCTTTCAGTTGAATAGGAAGTAGCAAAAGTTGAATGCCCTGAAGAGGGACACACACCTATTTCAGTCTACTGTGGTCACCTGCTGGCTCACAAAATATAAAACCTGAGTCTGGAAACTGACGTATAGGGCCCTAATCGCAAGGTATTGGGAAAAAGAACTACTGTGCATGTGCTCCAAATTGTGAAACACTACAATCCTAGACGCTTACCTAACAGATTATTGCAAATAGCTATTATCTCAGCAACAAGTTATTTTTAATCGAGCTTATACTACCCCAGATATACCTCAATATCTTCTTCATTAAACCGTCTTAGGAATAGTCTAATTTATTGCTGTGATTTTTAATATAAATTTTCTCATAAGAATACAGGCGATTTCTACATGCCATTTTTATATGTGGGAAATATTTGAGACTATTTCCAACCAGAGGAAAAATTCATAGTTTGCACTAAGATGAACTCCTTCAATTGTTAACAGTATTTACAGCTTGTGACATTAACATTCTGAACAAATCGGTGGCATAGCATCCAAATAAATACAGGAGGAATAAATTTTACAGATAAACATGTGCCTAGAGTCAGTGGCAAATGAAAACAGAACTATATTAAAACAGATTACTTTGATTTTGCGGTCTTCCTTTATAGTTCAGGTGGTGTAGTCTGTGAACAGAATGGAGTAGAAGGCAATTTTCAAGAGCTAGCTTATGTTTTATAATTATCCACAAAATTAATTCTGATCTTTATCACTACAACTGAAGGTAAAGTATTATCGTGTATAGGTCTGCAACATTTAAAAAAAAATGCCATGAATTCTTCATTCTGCATGCTTTTGTGTTCCCAAAGTACACCCCTCCCCCCAAATAAAACAAATTAAGTAGGAATGACTTCTGGTGGTCTCACATTCTGAAACTAGCTTAATCTCTGATAGTTCAATAAATTCTAATAAATCTTATCTAGATTATTCCCAGAATCCAATCTTTAAACCTTCAAAACTATCCATTAAAAGTAATAATGTAATTTTTGTGTGCTCATTCATTTAATACATGTGCTATACTTTATTTGGTCTTGAGGCCTCAAGTTTAGAATTTCTTAATGTTTTAATCATCCACTCCTTATTGACACACTTGCATTCTTGCCGGTTTTAAGGAATATGTTTCCTTTAGGCATCTCAAACTCTCTTCTTCCTTTTAAATAAGTTCAGACATGGAAAGAAATTGGGGATGAATAACTGATAAAATTTTCAGATAAAGTATAAGTAATTCTTACCTCAGGTTCAGTGTTTTCTGTGAGTAGTCAGAGATCATTATGACAAATACAGTGACAGCGATATTTCTGCCAAGACAAGGTGAAAGGACTGTGGAATCTTATTTGGGTAAATTAATTTTGGTATGGTTCATCAAACCAAGCAGACAGAAGCTGGTCCCTGGGATTGAGGTAAAAAAAGAAATCTCATGGTTGGCTTCCTTGGATGGCTGGGCAGGTCTGGGCAGTTTGGAAACAAGGGCTGTTTCCAGTCCATGGAGTCCATGAGAGCACAGGTTAGGTCTGATTTATTAAGTGCTGTGTTCCCAAAACCTGGAATCATATCTGTAGTGGTCCAAATGTTGGTATCTCCCCCCAAATTTACAGGCTGAAACTTAACCCCGAATCTAATAGTATTAAGAGGGGAGGCCTTTAGGAGGTAATTAATTCATGAGAGTGGAACTCTCATGAATGGGATTAGTGCCCTTATATAAGAGGTTGAAGGAAGCTGCTTTGCTCCTTCCACCATATGAGGATGCAGCAACAAGGTGCCATCTATGGAACAGAGAGCAAGCCCTCGCTGAACACCAAATCTGCCAATATCTTCATCTTGGACTTCCCAACCTCCAGAACTGTGAGCAATAAGTTTCTGTTTTTTGATTACCCTGTTTGAGGTATTTCCTTTTAGAAACCCAAATGAACCAAGGCGGCATCTGTTACAAAGTAGGTGCTCACTAAATATATAATATTGACTGACCAAGGTAATATTAGTGAGCTAGTCATCCTCTCTTAAACAACACTTCTAAAAATGTTATTTTCAAATGACAAATGAGGACTGCAAGATGATCTGTTTCTCTCAAGTTAACTAGGACATTCCAACTTAATCTGTAGATCTATACTACATCAATCACATCTGGAACCTTTAGATTTGTAATGTGTAGGCATCATTCCTGAAAATGTGAAGCATAATTCCAAATATTTTGAAAATGATCAAGTATATTTTCTTTCACAAAGAGAAAAAACATTTTTTCCCTTCAAAACGGAAATCCAATACAATGGATAGAAAAAAGATATGAGGTTCAGATTGCGGCATGAAGCAGAAGTCTCTATCTGTAACATGCACAGTTGCTATAGTTTCCATTTGAGTATAAAATTAGGAGAATGTTGTCACCTTCCTGTAATATAACCACAAGTTATATATCCTATATTACATAACAGGAATTTATATTCATAAACTCACTAACAATTTTCTGAGACTGTTTTTTATTTGGGCATTTGTAAATGCAAAAAGCCATTTGAGGCCCAGATGGAGAAAGGTCTTTTGTTGGAGAAAACACTTAACTGATTCTAAAATGCAGTTTCTCCCCCTGTACTCTAATAAATATTGACAGTCTATGGGTTAATTTATTAAAGGAACATGAAATTCTTCTAGAAAGGTCTTTCCCATTAAGCTAATCAATCAAATGGGATATTTCTAAGTGATTTCTAATTTTTAACTATTCTTTTGTCTAGGCAAAAATATCACTGTCACTAATTGCTATATGAAAGAACAATCCTTATAGTTATATATGATGAGGGAAAAGATGTATGTTGTGGGGAGAAGCAGGTGTTTAAAATAAAAATAATACAATGCTAGACAAACTAGGTTTAAAATCTAATTGGTCATCATTTTTATTTTATTTTTTCATTTACATATCTTTACTATTTGTTACATAATTCTGTTGCAGCAATTATTTTTACTTAAAAGATAAGGTCTCACTATATTGCCCAGGCTGATCTCGAACTCCTAGATTCAAGGGGTCCTCCTGCCTCAGCCTAACAAATAGCTGGGACAGTATGTGCATGCCACTAAGCCCAGCTTTTTTCCTGCAATTTTATTTGGAGTTTTGCACCTATATTTATACATTAGATTGCCTGTAATTTTCACTCTTTGTACAATTTTGGTTACAATAGCTCTAACATCTGAGTTGGAGAAATTGCATTCATTTTCAAACCCTGGAAGTGTTTGTGTACTATTTTGATGTTTGATGTTTGGGGAAGAAATTTAAAATCGTGCTGTTATTTTTGTTTGTGGTTATTATTGTGTTCGTATGTGAGAAAGTAGATATTTAAAATACACATTCAGTTTCTTTAATGGTCTTTTCTGATTTTCTATTTCTTCTGGAATCAAATTTTTACTCAATAATGTCAAGGGATTTTTCTATTTCATTTAATATTTAAAGTGTATTGATTAACTGATCATAAAATTCAGTATTATATTTTCACATGATTGCCTTTGTTATTTTTTACTGTTTTTTTCTTAACCAATCTTACCATAGTTTTATATATATTTTGGTAGTCTTTTCAATGAACCAAGTTTTGGCTTTTTTGATTTTTGATTTTTTGATTTTTATTGTTTTTAGTATTTCATTATTTCCATTACATTAATTTTAGCTCAAGTCATTATTATTTCCCTCTAACTTCTTTGGGCTTAGTTTGTTTTTGTTTCTATCTTTTTCAATGTTTTTAACATGTACATTTTAAACCACATATTTTCCTGTAGATGCTGCTTTAGCTTCATCCTACAGATTTTGTTTTATAATAGTTTCACTGTTACTCACTGAAAATATTTTCTAATTTTCATGTGATATCTCCTTTGACCCAGGAATTAGTCATAATTTTATTTTAAATTTTGTTTTGTTGTTTTGGTTGTTACTGTTTTCTAATTTCATCATGATTTGGATAGCAATCACTATACCATTGATACTTTGTTATTTGTCGAGACTGTGGCCTCATTTTTGGTCAGTTTTTATAATGATAATCATATATGCTTGAAATGAAATGTGTATACTGTTAATGTGCAATGCAAACAAAGTTCTATTTATATCCATTTGACTAAGCTTGGTAATTTCGATCTTCAAATCTTCTGTGTTCTTACTGAAAGAGTTGTTTTTTTTTTTTTTTTTTTTTGAGACAGAGTCTCACTCTCTTGCCTGGGGCGAGTGCCATGGCGTCAGCCTAGCTCACAGCAACCTCAAACTCCTGGGCTCGAGCAATCCTACTGTCTCAGCCTCCCGAGTAGCTGGGAGTACAGGCATGCGCCACCATGCCCAGCTAATTTTTTCTATATATATTTTTAGCTGTCCAATTAATTTCTTTCTATTTTTGGTAGAGACAGGGTCTCGCCCTTGCTCAGGCTGGTCTCGAACTCCTGAGCTCAGGACGATCCGCCCGTCTCGGCCTCCCAGAGTGCTAGGATTACAGGCGTGAGCCACCGCGCCTGGCCAAGAGTTGTTTTAATATCTCATTTTTTCTTGTTTCGATTTTTTATTTATTCATTTTTTTTTAAGACAGTGTCTTGCTCTTTTGCTGTGGCTAGAGTGCAATGGTGTAATCAAAGCCCACAGTGACCTCAAACTCCTCGGCTCCTTCTATTCTCCTGCCTCAGCCTCCCTAGTAGCTGGGCATACAGGTGTGAGCCACCACACCCAGCTAATTTTTCTATTTTTTATAGAGATGGGGTCTCATAATGTTGCTCATGCTGGTCTTGAACTCCTGGCCTCAAGCAATTCTCCAGTCTCAGCCTCCCCAAGTGCTAGAAATATAAGTGTGAGCCACTCTACCCAGCCCCAAATTTCACATTTTTATTGTAGTAGATATGTTTACTTTCTCCTTACAATTATTTCAATTATTACTTCATATATTTTGAATCTATATGTTTAGGTTCTTACAGGTTGAGAGTTATTTTATCATCCTACTGTATTTCTTCATTTTATTATTTAATTTCCTTTAATCCCTAACAATTCTTCTTTACATTTTTAATTATTATAGCTATATAATATTCATATATATTTATAGTCCATATGTGATGTTTTGATACAGACATACAATGTTTATTAGTCAATCAGTGTAATTGGGGTGTCCATCACCTCAGGCATTTATCATTTCTTTGTGTTAGGAACATTCCAATTCCATTCTTTTAGTCATTTGAAAGTATACCCTAACTTCTTATTGATTATAGTCACTTTGTGTATTTTCTTTGATTAAGATACAGCAATACCAGATTTTTTCATTTTTCATTAATATTTGCCATGATTTCTTTTTCCATCTCTTTATACACTTTCTTTTTTTGTTCTTATGTTTTGGGAGTGGCTTTTTAAAATAGCCTATAGCTGGAGTTTGTTGTTTCAAATTACTCTTAGAGTCTTTAACTTT
The DNA here is from genome assembly GCA_004363605.1 of Indri indri. Taxonomy (NCBI): domain Eukaryota; kingdom Metazoa; phylum Chordata; class Mammalia; order Primates; family Indriidae; genus Indri; species Indri indri. The sequence continues at coordinate 16,259 of RJWJ010035493.1, forward strand.
TAACATAGAAATATGAAAACTTATAATTTTGATGCTTACTAAAATACTTGGGTTCAGTTTCTACCACAGTGTTTTGTGACTGTGCTTTCCTTTTTTTTTCTTCTTTCCCCCCAATACTCTATTTTTTTTTTTTTTTTTTTTTTTTTTTTGAGACAGAGTCTCACTGTCTTGCCTGGGGCGAGTGCCATGGCGTCAGCCTAGCTCACAGCAACCTCAAACTCCTGGGCTCGAGCAATCCTACTGTCTCAGCCTCCCGAGTAGCTGGGACTACAGGCATGTGCCACCATGCCCGGCTAATTTTTTCTATATATATTTTTAGCTGTCCAATTAATTTCTTTCTATTTTTGGTAGAGACGGGGTCTCGC
>RJWJ010035494.1:0-16617 GCA_004363605.1 Indri indri
CTATTCAGCTTTAAGAAACAATGGTGATATAGCACCTCTTGTATACTCCTGGATAGGGTTGGAACGCATTTTACTAAGCAAAGTATCCCAAGAATGGAAAAACAAGCACCACATATACTCACCATCAAATTGGTAGTAACTGAACAACACATAAGTGTACATATAAGAATAACATCTATTGGATGTCGGGGAGGGAGGGAGGGGGAAGGGGGAGGGGCGAGGGGGGAGGAGGGGACGGATATATGCATACACAAAGGGTGCAATGCGCACCCTCCGAGAGATGGACACGCTTGGGACTGGGACTTGGGGGGAAGCGGGGGCAAGGGCATCATACGTAACCTAAACACCTGTACCCCTATAAACAACAAACAATAAAAAAAAAAAAAGGGCATTGAGAAATGCATTGAGCATAGGATGAGGGTGGGGACGATATCTTTGAGAGTTTTGCAATATTGCCCCTCTGCTAGCAGGGAATGATTATTCCAATGGATGCCCCAATGTCAATGAGATAAGAAGTTCCTGAAGTGAGAGGAGGCAAGCTACTGATCTTTGGCGCTGGACACAAGGTAGAAATGCATACCTTAATGGAAAACAGGGCTGGTTTAGTAAGCAGAGTCTATTTACCTGCAAACATTTTTGTCAATGGGTCATTGATCATGGTGTGCTGAAGACTGAAACAAATGAGGAACCTAAAAATCTCCTTCTGGGAAAGTGCAGGTAAAATCCCAAGGACGGATGATTAGTGACTGACTTGAGTAACTTCAGTGAAGGATGATTTCCTGACTTGAGCCAGTCACAGGCAAGTCGAATGAACAGGAAACCATGTATCATCGAGAAAAGGACTCTGTAAACTGCAATAGCAATGTATTTCCTCCCTGTTGTCTCAGAAGAGATCAGAAGATCGGAGGTTACTTAAGAGAAATGAAATATTAAGACTTAGGTTAATTGGGCCCCAGTTGAAATATGTAGATGTACAATGTATATATATATATATACTAGAGTATATACATATATATATAGTGTCTCTATGTGTATCTATATTTGTATATGTATATATTAATATCTCCTTAGTGACTAAAACTCCACTGTGCTACATGGACACAGAGAGGTAGTAATTAAGAGTAATTAATAATTAGGAACAATTATACATGTAGTTCTGGCCTAGATTTATTTGATAAGTGGCATTGGTATTTTCAGGATTCCACTATGAATGGATTTCTCCAGATCTTGAATGTACAGTGGAAATCAACATAAAAGACGATTGGCTGAATCTTCGTATTGGTTCCCTGACCAAGGAGGATTATATTCGAAACTGCCCCAAGATTGCACTCTCATGACGTATAGTTGTAGGAAATCGGTACATGTCTATTTCCCTTTGGTATAATATTAACTCTTAAGATATCCTGAGTAATGTGTGGCATACAATAATGAAAGGACATACAGTCGAAAGGACATACATTTGAGGAATATAACTTATCTCAAACATTATTTGATTTTTGTAATTATCCATACAGACCACAAAATTCTACAGAAAATTCCAATTCTTTAGTAAGTTTAGATACAGTTGCATGCATTTGTATGCCCTTTCTCTTTCAGTTACAATATGATTATTAATTAATTTTGTATCTCCATTTCTAGGAATCATAGCTATAATTCACCAAACAATATTTTTCAAAAATATCATGGTCTTGTTTTACTGAGGAGCAATTTTGAGACAACATGTATTATGGCTGAGGCCGAATGAAATATATGTGCATAATAAAGTATAGATTTACTTAAAAATAATAATCAGCCAGATTCTTTCTAAGTTCCAAGTATACACAGTATTATAAATAAGAATTTTGAACTGAATTATTTAAGAAAAAAGATTTAAGACAATTTCTGTTTACTTATTCTGCTGTATTTATTTCAAAGTTATCAGTATTTGCATAAATATAAAGCTCCATTACTTAGAAATAGGTATTTTGGGAATTGGTACAATTCAAAATGTCTGTTTTGTTTTGACACAACATACAATGCAGATCCATTCTTTTAAAACACTTAATAAAAAGAAGTCACTGCAGCAGTCAGTTTACTTACCTATTCCATATAGTTCAAAATTTTAAGCATGGATCCTTTTATTCCTTTTTCAACAATCACATTGCCAATGGCAATAAGAAACTGATTGCATTAGTAATAAACGTCCTTTGGAATAGTCAGAGAATATTTGTTTTACATGTGTTATTGACAGTTATAACCATAGAGTGAGATATATTTTCAGAAAAAGATTAAAATTTCAATGGATTTATGACAAAATACCAACCATTGATATTTGTAAAGTGGAAGATGATCTTAGTTTGGCAGTCTCTCAAAACGTAAAGACTATTTCTCTGATTTTTAGTCACACAGTGGGTAACAGCTTCCACAATACGGTAAAAACAATTACATATGAATATTCAGACAGGTAATGCCTTTTCAAGACAAGATTTAGAAAGTAGTCCCTAAACCCTAGTTCCTATACATATATTCTAAAATAGCTGGTAACTTCCTAACTACACGTAGATTAGACTTTCAGTTATTTGAGCATCTAAAATTACACCAAACATTAAAATAGTAATGAAAAATAAATAAGATACTTTATTAAAGAAAAATGCTAGCCCATTTGGAACCCAACCAATATTTTAAATGCCTTACCTCAATTTTTTCTTTCTTTTAATTTCCTATAGATTTTTTGACAAATGATGTTTCAAAGTAGACCAGCTGATGATTTTATAGAATAAAGCAATTATATCAAATTTAGTTTAGTATATTATATTTATATCTACATTTTATAAATTTACAATTAATCAGAGAGATAGCCTCTCCTAGAAAACAGCTCCAATTAAACTGTTAAGAACAGATACACTTGATCTTAGCCAAAAGTCCGAGAACCAATAACTCCAGTTAAATGTGATGAGCTCTTTAGAACACAGACATTTACCATAGTATCAAAGGGGTGTTGACATGGATGTAGAGAAATTGAACCCCTGTACATTGCTGATGGGAATATAAAATGGTGCAACCATTATAGATAACAGAGTAGAGGATCCCTAGAAATTAAAGTAATAGAACTACTATATCATCCAGCAATTTTCCTTCTGGCTATTTTTCCAAAATAATGGAAATCAGAATCTCAGAGAGATGTCTGTGCTCTCATGTTCCTTACAACACCATTCACAATAGCCAAGATGTGGAAACAATCTTACTCACTTACAAATGAGTGAGTAAAGAAAATATGCTATACACATACAACGAAATAGTATTCAGCCTTTAAAAAGAGGGAAATTCTGCAATATTCAACCACAGTGATGAAACTTGATGACATTATGCAAAATGAAATAAGCCAGTCACAGGACAAATACTGCATTATTTCACTTAAATGACGCATCTAAAATAGTCAAACTCACAGAGGAAGAGAATAGAATGGTGGTTGCCAGGCACTCGGGAGAGGGGGAAATAGGAAACTGTCAGCAAGTACAAAGTTTCAGTCATGCAAGATGAATAAGTTCTAAAGGTCTGCTCTACACCATTGTGCTTATAGTTAACATTGTATTGTTTAAATTTGGTAAGAGTGGAGATGTCGTGTTAAGTGTTCTCACCATAATTTAAAAAAAAAAGAAAAAGAAAAATGTTCTCCCGTCATCTCTGTCTTCTGACCATTTCACCTGGTGTCAGGCTGAGAAGTAATACAAGCTATGTATTTTTAAAAAATGAATAGTAATACTGAGAGGTAGATAGTGATTTCTTCTGAAGGAAATGAACAGTCAAGAATTTCTTATTAATGATTAATAATGCTGATGCTGTAATGGGAAAAGTGTGAAATTGCTTTAGAAAATTGAAAATGTTCATTGGAATAGTAATAATTTATTTTTATTATTGAAAAGAAATGTAATTATATAACTTATTTTCTACCCAAGTTGCAAGTTTCAAAAATCTTACTTATCCTATCTTAAAATTATTTTATCAAACATTTAAAATCCAGATACATGTCTCATATTTATTAATTAGAAACTGCTTCAGTGAACTTTTACTGTGGTACAATATCCCTTCTTGAAAAACTAAAAGACATTAACCTTGAGCATGAATGTCAATTAATTTTTACATTACATATTAATCTATGGAACAGCCATTTAGATTAAAATATAGACTATTACAATACACAAAAGATGCCCCTTTCTGCCCATTTTCAGTAAAAATTAATAACCCAAGTATAATTCCTTTTTGACTATCAACAGGGATTGTGTCTGTTTCTAAATTAACAAATGAATAAAATTGTATAGCATATGTCTTTTTATGCCTGACTTACTTCAGTATCTATGCCTGTGATACGTATTTATGTTGTTACATGCAACAGGATTTTTTTAAACTTTTATAGCCATGTAATACTTTGCTTTATGAAAACACAGCAATTTAGTCCTCCTTTGTTTTACTGTTGACAATTTATAGAATTGTTTCTAATTATTGACTTTATGCCATAAACATTTTTGTACAGAGTTTGGTGTGTATCTGCACTTAATTGTTTTTAAGTATAGATCTAGATGTTAATTTGCCATGTCATAGGGTAGGAGTATGTTTTGCTTTATTGCATAACATTGAACATTTTTTTCAAAATGGTTATGCCAATTTATAGTTTCTCAAAAAATGTGTGAAATCTCAGTTGCTCCGTATCCTGATTAACAATTGTATTTATGTCTTACTAACTTTAGGCATTTCAGTGCATTTACAGTGTTTTACCATAGTTTTAATTCTAATTTTTCTAAGAATAATATTGAATACTTTTTTTGCTTTTCGATCATTTGAATATTCTAGAAGTGACTGCTGTATACGTTTGCCCACTACACAGGGTCTGCTATATTTTTCTTACTGTTCTGTGGAGTTTCTGTGTATTCTGGATGCAAGTCGCATTGGAAATGTACTCTTCCAATGTGTGGCTTATTTGTTCCCTTCTAATTTCTAATGTTTGATGAGTACACTATTATTTTTGATGGAGCAAAATAAATTCTTAGTTGGTACTTTTGTGTAATACTTAAGATCATGAAATATTCTATGTTCACTTTTTGACAGTGATATCCCATTTTTCCAGTATCATTTAACATAAAAACCGTGCTTTTTTTTTTTTTTTTTTTTTTGAGACAGTCTCGCTTTGTTGCTGGGGCTAGAGTGAGTGCTGTGGTGTCAGCCCCACTCACAGCAGCCTCAAACTCCTAGGCTTGAGCGATCCTCGTGCCTCAGCCTCCCAGGTAGCTGGGACTACAGGCGCAAGCCACCATGCCCAGCTAATTTTTTATTTCTATTTTTAGTTGACCGTCTAATTTTTTTTTTCTATTTTTAGTAGAGATGGGGTCTCACTCTTCCTGGTCTCAAACTCCTGACCTCAAGCAATCCTCCCACCTCAGCCTCCCAGAGTGCTAGGATTATAGGCACGAGCCACCGCACCTGGCCAAAACCATGCTTTTTTTTTTTTTTTTTACAGAAATAGATCACAGATCAGGTGACTGTATGTTTGAGTGAATGTTTGGGACTCTTTATTCTCTGTTTAATCCATTTGTCTATCTTTGCACCAATGGTAATGTAATTCCACCAAATAAATTTTTTTAAATATTTATCTTTAGTGATTCTTTGTCGTGTGCGTGTGCGTGTGTGTGTGTGTGTGTGTGTGTGTGTGTTAGACTCAGTTTCATCAACTTCCTCCAAAAGCCTGCTGGTATTTATAAAGGAAATCCATTGAATCAATAGATTAATACTGAGTGTTAACATGCTAACAATATTGGGTGATCTATGAATGTGGTACAGCTCTCTATTTATTATGTTTTCCATATTTATCTCAGTAATATTTGGCAATTTTCAGTGTACAGATTTTGCTCACTTTCTGTTAGGTTTATTCTTTGGTATCTGATAAGGTTTATGCTATTTTAAATGGTATGTTTCTCAATTAATTATCAAAGTGCTGTTACTAGTATGAGTGAATACATATTTTTATATTTACCATATATCAATGGCATTGATAAATATATGTATAATCCTACTATTTTGGTTATAGACATTTTAATATTTTCTACATGCACAATCATATCATTTGCAAATAATGACACATTTATTTCTAATCTCTATACATTTTTTTATTTTACTGACTAGATATTCTACTATAGTTGAATAGATATGGTGACATAGACATAGTTAAAGATGTTCATCATGGTTATTTTAAAGTTCTAGTCTTATAACTTCAGTCTCTGATTCATCTATTGATTTGTTTCTATTTTCCAATTTTTCTATGGTTTCAATTTATTGGCTATTGGTCTTTTTAAAATTTTATTACGTCTTTATTTTACTTTTTCCTCTTTTCACCATTTTTACAATACCTTACCTTTCTTCTAATACATAATTTGGTCTTTTAAAATTTTATTATGTTTTTATTTTTTCCTTTTTTACTTTTCTTATAATATCTAATTAGATGACAGACATTTTAAAAGAAAAATTTAGAGTCTCTGTAAGTTCCATGTTGCTATCATTCTAAAGATTACGTAAAAAAGATACACATTTTTTAAATTCCAGAGTAATGGAATATCTGCTATACGTAACATATATGTATTTATGAAGTACATAATTACGAGTTAAATTCATTTGAACTTTCGCTTTTGCTTCCGCAAAGGATATAGCTGGAATAATATGGGAAAAAAATTACTTCTGCTGTAGCAACTAGAAAAAAATATTTTATTTAAATATGTATTATATTATAAACACATATTATATATATATTTAAATAAGGGCATCAGAGAGTCAGAAAGCAATGTAAGCAAGGAATTTAATATGAACTAAAATTCCAGAATGGCAAAATCTTCCTAAAACGAACTGATCTGTGATTTTATTTTACCGTAGGGGCTTTTGCTTATTCTGGGCATGGTCTGAACATACGGCTTAAGCCAGGCAAAGAACTCTGCCAAATGAAGAATTCAGGATTGGAGTTGCCATGGTAAAAACCCATGGGGTGTTATTCCCCAGAGCATGTATAACTCCTGTGGATCTGAAGACTCTAGAGAGCTAGGGAAGAACATTCCTTTTCATATCTAATTATAAACTTGTGTTTGAGCTAGAGTATATACAATTAAAGTTAAAGATAGAATAAAAATATGTTCTCAAATATAGTGTATCTGTCTTGTTTCACGTAAATCATTTTTTCTCATGCTCAGTATTCTCCAATATGCTTCTAATAATTCTTAGAAGAAAACACTCTAAACTATAAGGTGCTCACTCTATCACCCTATTTTTCACACAGGAGGTTTCTTTTCTACCTTTAGAGCTTTAGGCCTTGGTTTTCTGGCCATGTCATCAGAAGGTCCTTCCTAGCCTATTTTTTTGAAAAGATTTTCTTCAGTAAACCTACAACAAATGGCATTGATTTCATACTTATAAACATTTTATTAATGTTTCACATATTAGATAAAATGTATTTGCAATATTTGGCAATAATCTGTCAAATAATATTTCATTTTCAGAACGTGATTGTCACACGTTATGTTTACATTTCCGTCGTATATTATTCATTGACTTTCTTTCCTGTGAATTGGCTTTTCTTGTCCTTTGCCTCTTTTAATTTAGGTTTCTGAGTTATTTTCTTATTGACTTTTAAAGATAATTTATTGATTTTGAATATAGAGATGTTAAAGATTTTCTCTTTGAGTATTATTTCAAATAAAATGTTTATATATCTTTTAAATGTACTTTTTATATAACATATAATTGTTCTTAGAATTCATTTAAACGAATTTCTCAACTATAATAGTTTTAGATTGTATGATGTTGTAAAAAACCTTCTTTTCCAAAAACATAAATACAATTATTTATATTCATAGATATTTAATAAATTATTTTTGTGTCCGTAAAATATTTCTTTTTATTCAAGAATATATGCCCATGTGAAAATACTGATTAATTAAGAAATAATATGACTACAGATAATCTGTATTAAAGCATTGACATGCACTCAATTTTAAATAAATCAACACAAAAAAGTAAACTGTAAAAGTTTTATTGATTAAATGCATGTTTCATTATTCACAACATAATTTGCTATGCATTATTCCTGAATACTAAAAGATAATCTGAGGAAGAATTATATTGTAATTACATAATTTTAAATGATTAAAATGGAGTGATATCATGCTAGATGCACTGTTACATAACACTAGAATATGATATTTCCATGAAACAGTAAAACTTTGACATTTTTATAATCAATAATAGTATATATAGCCATAAAAGACAGTAAAAATATTGTGCTACCAAATATTAATGATATTCCTAACAATGTTGAAAATAGAATTCCCTCATTCTTAGAAATTGATTTGAGATTTGAAGATTTGAAGTAATTAAGATTTAAGATTTGAAACAGTTAACTGAGTAGAATCACAATAAATTCCGTTCTGGTGTTAAAAATGGCATTTTTAACATTAGACCTACTTATTTGAATAATTATTCCTTTTTAAATGTGTATTATATAAAAATTAGAAGTGAAAATTAGAAAGTAAAGGGTACTTTTTTTTTTACTAAACTATAACCATAAATAGTACCATGATTGTTTTTGTTTCTTGGTGTGTATGTGTATATATAAAGTATGTTACATTACAAATCAATTATAACATGCATAGTATTTATAACTTAAGTTTTGCTGTTAACAGTAAAATGCAAATTGATCTCACTATGTTAATGGTGGTCTTTACAGACTAAAATTATTTGAAATTTCTAAGAACAAAGTTATATAATTGTAAACAATATTTCCTCAGGTTGATAAATAAAGCTTTTCCTCAAATCAAAAACTATGTATTTATCTCTAAAACACAAAATCTAAGGCTGTTCTTGGACCAATGAAACTATCTGGGAATCGAGGGACAGAAAGAATTTTGTACGTCCTTTCTACAAATAGCTAAAATTTTAATAGTGTGTTATATTAATCACGGAAGGATTATATTAGAATGATGTGATAATATTAGCAAATTGACAGGGCTTAGTCTTTAAAATTTGTATCTATAGGCTTAATTACAAAATTTAAAATGCTCTGTCATTTTTAATATGATGTATCACTTAAATATATTTACAAATCATGAGTGATTAAATAGCTCATGTCTTATAATTTCAAATGAAGTACAAGTATACGACTGTGTTCTTAATCACAGTTCCTTGACACTTAAATTTCCATCCAATTTCAACATTAATCTTCATTTCTTATGAATTATCATAACCTGCTTAGATTGTATCCTCAAGGAGAAATATACCACCTGGATAAAGAGTATAATTTCAGTGTGCCAAGCAACTGTATCTTTAATATATTGTACCGCCATCTAGAATATAGTATTATGAATTCTCCAGTTCTTGCAGTCCCATTCCTAACACGCGTGCACACAATTACGGGTAAATAAAGGGAGGCCTAAAATTATGTCTATTAACAGGGGGAGAAGGAAGAAGCAGCGATGCCTGATGTCCTACTGACACTTCCATTCAATTCGCCATTCCATAATAGCTGATGTTTTCTGAAGACAACTGCCACAAATCCCTTTAAAATGTTAAGCTAAAATTAACATACGCCAAAAATTAACTGTAATTATAGGTCAAATTGGGAGTATTTTCTGTTGAAATTACTGTAGTGAGTTTTTCTATTTTATACTCCTTAACGGCCCAAATTATTAACGATAACTTTTAGCAAACACAATCTCATAAATTACAAGTTCACACACATACAAATGACATATACACACTGCAGTGATTAATAGAGCCAGTTACTTTAAAGAATTACCATATAAAAATTAAATTTTTCACCAAGGATATGAACATTATTTGATAAGAAAAATCTCCTACCTCCTTATTTTATTTCCCCGCCTTCCGTGAGTAGGGAAGTGTTATCTTGCTTTAAGACAGCACTTGCAGCGCAGTAGTTTCCTGCTGTATGTCTCTGGAAATACAGCTCTCCACGAAGCAAACTCTTTCAAGGCTATCGAGGAATTTCAGCCTTCTAAGCTTTATTTTTCTCAGAGTTGTAGCCACTGATGACAATCTACAGAGAACATGAAGTTTTAAAAGAAAATTTTAGTTTTAAATGGAAGATAAGGAGAATCAAAGGATACTAGAATCTGGGTGACTTTATCTGAACCCATGCTTTTCTGTCCCACAATCTGACTTAAATGGAAATTGAGCCCCAAGTTTCCAAATATGTTACTTAAGGTAAAATACGTAGCCATTGGCAAGGTCAGGCAATGTCACCAGGACTCTGCAGCTCTGCACTCTGCAGTCGCCTTGAAGTATTTCTTCAATATATCTTCAGTTTTGAGACAGGATGTCATATACATATATATTTAATATATACGTATATATGTCAAGTGTATATACATATTCTTTGCCTTATTAAGGACTGTCTTCTCTTTCTGCTTCTACTAGGACTCATTCAGATGACAAAAAACATGCTTAATTTCTGTAATGATATAGAACATCGACATTTGTGTATTCTCCAAAAATGTTTGGAATCTAAATTACTACTTGTTTCATTGAACTGATAAACCGTACTAATCACAAAGAAAGAAAACCAGTATTTCCTGCTTCTCTCTCCTAAATGTCAGTTTCCCTGCTCCCTTTTCTGTAGCTTCTGTCTTGGCCTCTGACAGAAATACAGAGGAAAATACTTCACTTTCCCTTAAGGAACGTTCTGGAGCTCCCTTACAAGACTTCTCTTTACCGCAAAGATTTCATAACTTAGGTCCGGTTCTGCTTAAGTCGCATACTCTTGATTTTGACTGACCAGTCTTATAATTTCCTGACTCTGAAACTAGAAATGGAAGAAGTTATTTTCCATACTCAACACATCGAATAATATATACTTTCTCCTAATGCATTCAATTCTGTATTTGAAATCTGCCTACTAATAGTGAATGGAGATTCCCCGTGAGTGTTTTCCCTCACGTAGATCAAAGGAAAGGAAAAATAAATAGGCTGTCATTTCTGTTGTGTTTTAAATGCATCGCAAGTGATCAAATATTCAATTACAAAACTGTATCTCTGTTGTGGGTGTGTTACGTGTCACCAAGTGTGTGCATTAGATAGGCCCAGTTTCTAGCACTATCAGCATTCTAAGCAGAAGCTTGTACTTCAGATGTGGCTACTTCACGAGCCTTAGTTATGTTTTCATTAAATTGATATTAGAGGCTTTGCTAACTAGCATAATTAATGAATTATACAATTATGAAATTAGTGGCTTGCTAAATAATAATGAGCTATAAAAATGAGATCTCCTTGTTGAGATCAGTACTATAGGTGAATTGGTTAAAATATTTAAAAACCCTTTTTACCTCTGAATGAGCAGATCTTGAGCATTTTACAAGCCCCGTACAATATAATATTAAGGATGAAACCTGGTTACCTAGTTCTGTGTCCACCATTGGATCTACGTATTCTTGTGGACCGATATTGATCCTAAGGATAAGAGGATTCTGCCTCTAGAATACTTTTCCTCTTCCTAGAATGGATCATTTAAGTAAATTTTGATCAGAATATGTAAAAGAACAGTGTAGATTTGCAGTGGGGAGAGATTTGTTATATGCTGTTTTTGTTTTTGTTTTTGTTTTAATTCAAGCCTCCAAAATAGAATGTATGTCATATTTATACCAACTTGTTAAAAAATAAATGTGTTTAATAGCAGAGTGGTGAAAGAATTTGGTCTTCAACCTCTAGTATCTAGAAGAGATTATGGAGAATTAGAACTCTAAACACAGGCTACTGTTGTTATCTGCTAATAGTGTGTGAAAAATTGACTCAGGTGAGTTCACAACAGAATAACTTTGAAATCACATGAGGAAAGTTTGCTTTTCCCAAGCTTCTTGACATATGCCTGGAATAATGTATTTTAGGAACATGTGGAAGAAGAAGATGGTATGGATTATTTTCCTTTGACCCTGATTATTTGATTATGGCCTTAAGATATCTGCTTCCTTTGTTTAATAGGAATAACTAAGCTAACAAAATTTTCCAAGGAATCAGTGCAGCCCACAATTGTATAAGGGGAATAGTTTAAAAACTAGAGTGAGCAAGGAGCCAAGAAATCATATTTGATGATTAACTTGGACTCTCTTTCTAAATTGGAATCTTGTCACCAGGATGACCCTGGCGAAGCAGATGGAAAAACTTTTAACAGTTTTTCTTTCCTTCTCTTTTCTTTCTTTTAACAATTTTTCTTTGTCTTGTTAACTAGAAGCCCACCTTCTCAAGGACACCACAGGGCCTAAATGCTACAAATTGCCACAAACCCCCCACCAAATGCCAAAGTTTCAGGACTGCACAACACCAGTGGAGACTAGAACAGGTCACCTCCTGTTACCTTTACTTCATTAACATACCATTACAATGCTAAAAATCACTCCTCCAAGTGAGAATCACCACCATTTTCTGTACATGCAATGCATGATGAAATGTACATGAACTACGTCTGCATGTCTGAATCTCCACCCTCCGTTTCCAGGAAAATGTGGAAGAATAGATCATCTATGGGTACTCTGACTTAACCATTGTCAAGCAGAGTAACAAAAAAAAAAGGTGTGATAGTTCATGACACAGAATTCATTCACCTTTTCCACAAGCAGCTGCCCTGATAGAATGACGCAATAGCCTGCTGAAGACTCAGATAAGACTTCTTCTGCTTGTGGAAATCCAGTTTTTTCAGCACCATTCATTGAAGAGACTATCCATTCTCCATTTCAATTGATCATAAATGTGTGGGTTTATTTCTGGGCTCTCTAACCTGTTTCATTGGTCAATATGTCTGTTTTCATGCCAATACCATGCTGTTTTGATTACTGTAGTTTTGTAATAAATTTTGAAGTCAGATAGTGTGAAACTTTCAGATTTCTTCTTTTTGCTCAAGACTGCTTTGGCTACTCGAGATCTTTTGTGGTTCCATACAAATTTTAGCTTATTTCTATTTCTATGAAGAATGATACTGGAAATTTGATGGGAATTGCACTGAATCTATAGATCACTTTAGGTGATATGGACATTTTAACAGCATTTATTTTTCTAATCCATAAAAACAAAATATCTTTCCATCTATTTGTGTCATCTATAATTTCTTTCATAAATACTTATAGTTGTCAGTATACAGACTTTGATTAAGTTTTTTTTTATAATATGGTGAATGGGACTGATTTCTTAATTTCTTTTTAAGATAGTTTGCTGTTAGTGTAAACACATGTTACTGATCTTTGTGTGTTCATTTTTTACCCTGCAACTTTCCTGAATTTGTAAAATAATCAACTCAAAATGGATTAAAGATTTAAACTTAAGACCCAAAACTGTATAAATACAATATAGTACACAATATTTTTCTAGACAAATATTACTTGAATATGACCCTAAAAATACAGGCAATAAAGGCAAAAATAAATGAATGAGATTGCATCAAACTAAAAAGCTTCTTCTTTGATGTGCAAAGGAGAATTGATAGAGGAAAGTGGATTTCCACAAGCAGAAGAATGAAATTGGAAAAAAGATTACTGGTTCAGCATAACCTAAAGTTGTGGGGATAACAATTCTGACTGCAAAGTGAGTCTGTGGATAACAAGGGCCTTTTCTTTAATATCTATCCTGGATACTTTTGAACACATAGCACCACATATTGGCTGTCAGCAGGTCAATGTGTATGCTGCATTCTACACAGCAGCACCCCAACCCTGTATAGTGACATTCCAAAGCTGATGTCTTATAGGAGTCTTCAGCAGGCTATTGCATCATTCTGTCAGGCAGCTGCTTCTGGAAAAAGTGAATGAATTCTGTGTCAATTGATAGAGAAAAGTGACGACACACAAATTGGGAACAAGTATTTACAAACCACACCTCTGATGATATATTTGAATACATACAAATGAATATGTAAATGAAAAAATGCTTACTATCATTAATCTTCAGAGAAATGAAAAGTAAAACTATAATGAGATACAATCTCACATCTATCAGAATGCCTATTTTCAAAAAGACAAAATATAAGCATTGGACAGTATGTGGCGAAAAGGGCAATGTTGGTGGGAATGCAAGTTAATGTGGCCATTATGAAAAACAGTGTGGAGTTTCTTTAGACGATTAACAATGGAACTGCTATATGGTTCAGCAATTCCACCCCTGTACACATATCCAAAGGCACTGAAATCAGTCTGCCAAAGAGCTACCTGCACTCCTGTGTTCATTGCATCGTTTTTCACAACAGTCAAGATATGAAGCAACCTGGGAGCGTGTGAGTAGATAATTGAATTAAAAAACTGCGGTGTGTATGTATGACTGAATGCTAATCAGCCTTAAGAGAGGGGGCATCATGTCATTTGTGACAACATGGATGAGGCTGGAGGACGTTATGCTAAGTGCATCCAGGAACAAAAAGACAAATGCTGCCTGGTCCCACTTACACGTGAAACCTAAAAAAGTTGAGCTCATAGAAGCAGAGAGCAGAATGATGGTTACCAGAGGCTGGGGAAAGGGGAGACATTGATGACACTGTACAAAGCTTCAGCTAGACAGGAGGAATATGCTTTACTAATCAGATCCACAGAATGGTGACTATAATAAATAATGCAGTGTATATTTCAAACTGATGTAAGAGTAGGTTTCAAATGTTTTTACCTCAAAAATGATAACTATGCAAGGTGACGCTTTTGTTAATTTGCCCAATTTAATAATTCCACATGTAAAAATATATCAAAGTATCAGTTTACCCCATAAATATATGTAATTATTATATCAATAAAAAATAAAATAAAAGTGAATCCTGTTCCCTAGAAGTTAACATCTCTGACAGGTAACACAGTAGGAGGACGCTGCCTGGAATTTGCAGTGACTGCTTGGCCACCATGGGCTCCAATTATCAATAAACAGTTAGGAAGATCCATTGTTTCCATGAACTAAAAGGAGTTCTGTATTGTTTTGTGTATCCATCCTGGATTGCCATACAGATCTGGGCTTTTAAATATAAGATGTGGCAAAGGCAATAATGTCTGGAGCCCAGGGGGTTCTCTGGGGCTGTCCCTTAGTAAGTCTTACCCAGTAAAAACTGCCAAAGGGCAAATGCAGTTGCTACAATTCAATAAAGGCAAGACCACATAGGATTGAAAGTCTAGCTCAACACATCATCAAGCAACTCAAACCAAAGACAGTGAAATATTAGAATACAGGACAGAGAAAGGAGATGACGACTATCAGTTTCAGTCTTAGCACCAGCTTGTCTCAACAATTAGCAGCTCAAAAACCCATCACTTTGAGCTTGCTTCCCTGTTTTCTCTGGCTTCACTTCCTTTTTCTACTGCTCTTATACTGGGATTTCTTTTATAATAAATAAAGCGTCAACACTGTTTTGCCTCAATTCCTATGTTCCAAAGAACCCAGGCAAAGACATTCCCTATAAACAAAGCAGGATTAATAGAGTATGGGTGTTTTCATGATTGATTACCAAAAATTAAATCCCATCTAGTTTAAATCCAATAGATGGCAGCCTGAGAAACAAAGATTTACATTTAACTATACTAATCAGATATCTGATGAAAATTAAGATAGCTATAATATGCATTCATTAACATTTTTACACAATTTTTTTATGAAACTGTTATTTCAATTAAAATATATTTGAAGCTCAGATTAAAAAAATGTTCAATTCCAAGCATAGAAATTCTACAGAATAAATAGCACGTCTTTTATGCAGCAAGCAAATCAAAGGGCAATTAATATAGAACAGACAATGGAATCCTCTTTACAAAAGAAGCCACTTGGAATCATAAGTGCCCTTTTAACTATTGTTCATTTTATAATAGACTTTGTTACACAACCTCCAAAGATTTTTGTTAAAGTCAGAAGAACTGACTGGATATGTGCGTATGTGTGCATGCTTTTCTTCCTCAGCCTTTAAACAGCCATTTAAACTCTTGGCCCACATGATCTCTAGGGATTATATATCCTGGTTTAAGAGCTTACAAGAAATTTCAAGTCAAATCACCTATTGTAGCACTCTGTGAGCATCCATTTGTGCACACGGAATGTACAAGATTTTAGACAATTTTTAAATATTTAGTGTTAATATTTTCTCATGAATTCAGAAGAGAAGGAGGCAGGAAAGAGGTAAAATAAAAGATGGTTCATTAATTTTAAGGATAAAATAAAAAAGAATTTTAAATAAAGTATAAAGTCCTATGTGGATAAATTTGACTACTCTCTGTAACTCTGCTACGTACTGTTTCATTAATTTAACAATATTTCCTGTAACACCACATGCGTCATTTTTCTTTTAGTTCTATCATGGTGTAAATATTACTGTATTATTATTTCACTTCATCCTTTCAGTGAGTATATGCTAAGTTAAAGCCTAGTATTAGACGCTTTCTACTGAATACTGGATCTCAATGTTCTTGCTTCAAGTCATTCACAACCTGGTAAGAAAACAAGTATCAGTCATCTCCCTGCCTTAAAAAAGAAATCCGACATATTAGTTTAAGAATCACAGTGGATGGGGTATTAAATTTTAATAAAACTAGACATATTTACCAAGGAAAAAATTAAATGCCTTCACAAAGGAAATATGGATTAAGCTGA
>RJWJ010035495.1:0-16617 GCA_004363605.1 Indri indri
GTGGAAGAGACTGCCCTGATGAATGAGGACTCCATCCTGGCTGTGAGGAAATACTTCCAAAGAATCACTCTCTACCTGAAAGAGAAGGAATACAGCCCTTGTGCCTGGGAGATTGTCAGGGCAGAAATCATGAAATCCATCTCTTCATCAACAACGTTGCAAGAAAGATTAAGGAGAGAGGAATGAGACTGGTCCAACATGGAAACATGTCTCATTGACTAATACACCATCTCACACTTCCACAAGTTCTGCCACTTCAAAGATTCTCATTTCTGCTATATTCATGACGTGAATTGAATCAAATTTGTCATATGTTTTCAGGAGTGTTAAGCATCATCGTGTTCAACTCTAAAGGCACTAGTCCCTTACAGATGACCATATTTATGTATCTCTTTATCTATTTAAATATTTATTTATTAAACTATTTATAAGATTTAAATTATTTTTGTTCATAAAATATCCTGTGCACCTTTACATTGTGGTTAATATAACAAAATGCATTCTTTATATTTAATCAATTTATTATTTTATTTTGTTTATTAAATTTTTACTGTAGAAAACTTCTTGTCTATGTATATTCTTTAAAAAGAAACACCAAGCCTGAGTGTGAAACCTGATTAATAATCTATGGTATACTGTGGATTGGGAGAACATATTCGCAAGCTATGCATCTGACAAAGGATTAATATCCAGCATCTATAAGGAACTCAAATCAACAAGAAAAAAGCATAACCCCATTGAAATGTGTACAAAAGTCATAAACAGATATTTTTTCAAAAGAAGATATACAAATGGCCACAGAACATGTGGAAAGAGGCTCAACATCACTAATCATCAGGGAAATTCAAATTAAAACTAAAATGAGATACCACCTTACCCCTGTCAGACTGGCCATTATTAAAAATTCAAAAAGGAATAGATGCCAATGCAGATGCAATGCAAAGGGAACACTTACACACTGTTGGTGGGAATGTAAATTAGTACAACCCCTATGGAAAACAGTGTGGAGATTTCTCAAAGAACTAAAAGTGGATATACCATTTGATCCAGGAATCCCACTACTAGCGATCTCCCAAAAGGAAAACAAGTCATTTTATAAAAAAGACACCTGCACTCACATGTTTATCGCAGCAAAGTTCACAATTGCAAAGATGTAGAACCAACCTAAGTGCCTATCAACCGATTAGTAGATAAAGAAACTGTGGTGTATGTGTATACATATATATGTGTGTGCATGTGTATATGTATGTGCATCCATATATCTGTATGTGTATATATGTCTATATAATTGAGTACACTCAGCCATGAAACAGAACAAAATAGTGTCTTTTGTGGCAGCTTGGATGGAATTAGAGGCCATTATCCTAAGTGAAATAACCCAGGAGCAAAACACCAAACACCACATGTTCTCACAAGTGGGAGCTAAGCAATAGCTATGGTCATATAGAATGATATGACAGACACTGGGGACTCAGAAGGGGGAGAGTCAGAAGGAGGTAGAGGATGAAAAATCACCTATTGGGTACAATGTACATTATTCAGGTGACAGGTACACTAAAAGCCTAGACTTCATCCATGCAACAAGAAAAAAAAAACCATTTGTACCCTCTTAATCTATAAAATAAATTTTTAGAAATATCTATGGTATAGTTCATTTACTCATCATTATTATATTCTAGTTTTAAGTACAGTACAAACTGATTTTCTTTAAGCCAGGTTGTATGCTGTCCTCAGGATTTAGAGGTGAATACACAAATAAACTTCCTGCTCTCATGTATCTTTGATTTTTGTAGTGAAGAAACTTAAAAACAATAATCATAATTAATATCTGTTAAGATAAATAAAGGCTATAATAAGAAAGAAAAACAAAATTCTCTTTGTAGAAGCTGGAGTAAGAAGATCAGGAAATAAAAACAAAAGCAGTAGATATCCTCTGCAGTTGACTGGTAGGCATGTACATACAGATGTTACTGCAATTGCATATTTGAGGCTGCGAATTTCAAGCAATGCCATGTCTGATAGTCTGGGAACAGAAGTGGTTACATGGGAAGAGTTTATAAAGTCAGAGAAAGACTTAAGATCAATTCCTGTAAACTCCAACTTTAAAGGGAGGGAAAAACCACAAAGGAAATAGGTTTGGTATGGCCGTACGCAGAAGGACAAGAGAGAATGGTGATAAGAGTGCATTTAAAAGACTAAAACTGTTTAGAGGAAGAATTGATACATTCATGTAAAATGTGGATTGAAATTGCCTACTACATTGGACATTAGTGATCTTAGTGGAAGTTGGTTTGGTGGAATTAATCAGCAGAAACCATATAGGAGGAGATAGAAGAATGAATAAGAGAAGAGAAGTTATTGACAATATTATAGAAAATAATTCCATCAAGTTTGACTTGTGAAGTAGAGGAGAGAAATAAAGGAGGACCTGGAAAAGGATGTGAATTACTTTTTATCTGCACTATTTCCATTTTTGGAAACACATATTTCTCTAGACATATTTAATGAGTTTGATGTATTGGCAAATCATATTAATATGTTTAATATTTTATTTATTTTAAATCATGGCATATTAAATTATTTACAATGATTAAATGATAAACACTTGGTAAACACTATGTTGAATGTCAGTAGGTTTCTCTGTGGGCTTGAACCATCTACTACAGTGAGAATAGATGAACTTGTCAACATTAGTGAACCTGGCTTGGTAGAATTCATAAACAGAAACTATGTTGGAGCAGGTGGAAGCGTGAATAACAGAAGAGAGGAAATCCCATTGTTATTTTTTGACCTGGAGAGTCACTTTCCTTCTTTCATTTTTATCATATTCAGACTTGCATTTTTTTCCTTTGGCTTCAATGTATCCAAATGCAATGACAGCTTTCTAAGAATGTTGAATGGGGAAAGGAAAAAAAGATGTATTGAAAATCATGGAAAATAATGGTACAGGTTCTTTATGTTTCCGTTTACACTTCCCTGTTTTGATATTTACCTCAAGATGAAATGGAAAGTAATTCAGAAACAGCCAGGCAGCACTTTCTCAGAAAAATACTCAATTAAAAAGAATGTATAAAAATGTTAAAACTCTGAAACCAGTAAAGAAAAGCAGGCTAATTATACCTAGAATCATATGTTTGGCCTCACTGCCCTACGTTTTCATGGTGAGACAGAGTAAGATTAACCAAGAAGCTCAGCAGTAATACATGACTGAATAATCTAAAGACGGTTAGTAGTTACTTCAATATAATCTTCCGATAGGAGGAAAATAATCAGTGATTTCCCCATGGCCAGTTCGGAAACTTAGAGCACAAAAAGTACTCAACGGTTTAACAAATTCAACATAGAAATCAACATTTGATGAAATAAAATTTCTTTTGCTATTGAAGGTAAAAATTTTAAAAGTAAGATAATTTACCCAACCCTCTGCCCACCCATACACATAATGAGCATAAATTTTTGTTCTTGTCATCTGGAGACTATGGAAATATTTGACAACTTTGCACCTGATCAAAGAAGAGGTGGTCACTGCCAGTGATCTAGTTCAGTCACAGAAGCACTCTGGAATCTTGGGCAGTTGACTTTTGGGAGGACATAAGCAATCACCCTCCAATAAAGGTGCGCCAAAATTTCGAAGTTGTGATGAGCTGAATCATGCCAACCTGTTCGTGAGTTAGTGGGAGTTAAATTGGAAAACGTGTGGCTGGGTGCACATTGAGCCAGAGGGTAAGATTAAAGATATGTTATCGAACCTGAGAGGTGAGGTGGTGCTGGGGAAAGATAAAAAATGTTGTAGGTCTTGGAATTAGAATTGGAACACCATGTGCACTTGAAAATGTAAGATAGTAATTTTGGCAACAACCTGGAGAATTATTAGTAAGAAAGTGCCGAAAGAGTAGAAAATTCTTGTAACGATCCTGGACATGAGGCACAGCTGCGTGGTCACACTTGAAAGTCTTCTTTTGCAAGGGAAAAGCTGAGAATATTACTTGTTAATAACTATTTTGAGCAATTACTGTGAGCCCTGTGATAATGATAATACAGTGAGCAAGACGGCCTTTCTCTTAAGGAGGTCACTTGCCAAACAGGTCTAATAAATCCTTTTGCAAGAGGACAAATGCAGAGGCTGATGTACAAAACAAAGACAGTAAAAAAAGGAGCCCACGTCACGATAAAATTTTGTTCTTAGCAAGAAGAAAAACATTATTTATATAGGTTTGAATTTAACATAAAAACTTTTCTCATTTGAAAGATTTGAATCTATTTATGTCAGAACATCTGAAGTTTCTTAGGGCAAATTAAATTTTATTTGAGAAAATGAGTAATTTAAATTTTTTATGTCCTCTATTTAGAGAAAACATAAAGGGAAGCAAAGAAAATAGTATACAGGAACATTCGGAAAATGAAAAATCCTATGTTCTCTATCTAAGAGACATGCAGGGAAAGATCTTCAGAGAAATGAGGGACCAAGACACGCACTAGACACATCTCATTTAGGCTACCAGCTTTCTCAGGATCCCCAGCTGCCCAGCCCTCTGATGACTCTAGTGATGGGCTGCTGCAGAACCATGTGACCTGGCGCAGAACCATGTGACCTGGCGCAGAACCACGGCCTGCTTAGCAGAAGACCTTGGGGCTTCTGGGCCAAGTGAGGAAAATCTCCCCTTTCTTGTGTCTGGAGGACAGAAGTGACTTCAGATTCCCCCAGGAGATGGTGGATGACAGCCCGTGGCAGAAGGCTGGGCCATGTCTGTTCTCCATGAGATGCTCCAGCAGATCTTCAACCTCTTCCACACAGAGCGCTCCTCTGCTGCCTGGAACACGACCCTCCTGGTCAAACTACACACTGGACTTCACCAGCAGCTGGAAGACCTAGACACCTGCCTAATGCAGAAGAAGAGACCTGCTTCTTTTGGAAAGCAAGGTCCTTAATCTAGAAGTGAATAGGTACTTCGAGGGAATATATCTCTATTTGAAAGAGCAGAAATAGAATGACGGTGCCTGGCAAATTGTTAGAGTGGAAGTTGTGAGATCATTCTCTTCATCATTAAATTTGCAAGAAAGATTACGAAGTAAGGAAAGGGACCTGGAAATTATTCTCTTTAATACACCAATTTACACTCCCATGTGCTCAGTCATTTTAAAGACTGTTAGTCATGCTTTAGTCATAGAATGCAATTAATTAAATTATTCAAAGTTATTAAAATGTTGTTAAATTGATTGTCTCTAGGAGCATTCCTCCTTAAGAGACACCTATACTGATGTTACATATGTATGCATATATTTGGGGGGACTTCTGGTTTCCAGTTCAACACATCATCATCTTAAAGGTCATCACTGCCATCCTCACAACAATGAACACAAAAATGCTGACCAAACTGAAAAAATACAAGTGGAGTGTCCATGGTATAATTTTTTCCATCTTTTAATTTTATCCTATCTATGTTTTTATTTTTAAAATAGGTTTCTTAAATTGCATCTTATTTGTTTGTTTGTTACCCAGTAAGGTACTGTCTGATTTTTAATTGGAAAGTTTAGACAGTATGTATTTTACCTAATTATGGATATGTTTGGGCGTATGCTTTCCATCTTGCTATTATTTTATTTGTTCCTGTGGTTCTTGTCCCTTTCTTTCTTTATTTTCTACCTTCTGCTGGACTAATTGACAATGTTTTAATGATTTCATTTTATCTTCACTATTGGCTTATTAGCTATTCTTTTTTTTCTCTAATTTTATTTTTCCTTATAATGTTTACCATACATTATTTCAAATTATCAAATTCCATTTTGCAGTTATATAATGTGGCTTTCCATTAAATTTAAGAATCTTGAGCAAGTATGTTTCAGTTATGACCAGCCCAATAAATTACAATATTATTGGTACATGAGTTTTGAACTGCTGAATACATTTTTATTATTTTTATAGTAAACATTCCAATTATTTTTATTGTTTTCTGTAGCTCCAAGTTTCCATCTGATATCTTTTTCCCCTCTGCTTGAGGAATGTTAGCAATTCTTGTAGTACAGGTCTGGTCATGATGAATTCTGTCAGCTCCTGTTTCCCTGAGTCTTTATTTTACTTGTATTTTTGAAGGATATATTTTCTTAATATAAAATTCCAGATTAATAGGTTTGGTGTGTGTTTTTTTTCCTTTAACTTTTAAAGATGCCTTTTAATTAACATCAACTTTGAATTATTTCTAATAAGATGCCTGAAAACATTCTTATCATTCTTTGTATGATAAATAACATATATATTTATATAAATATCTCATATATATTTTATCTTATATAAATATATATTTATTTATCTTATATAAGTTTATATAAGATAAATATATATATGTCTTCTAACTTAACAAAGGCATTTATTTACTTATTTATTTATTTTTTATTATATATGTTCAAAGTGTACAACATGCTTTGACATACTTATATATAACGAAGTGGTTATTATAGGTATTTTTCATTTATAATTGTTTTTAATATTTTTTAATAACATTCTCAGCAATTTTATAATGGTGTGTTTTGCAGTGGCTTTTTATTTATTTGTGTTTATGTTGCTTGTGATTCATTGAGCTTCTTGGAGCAATAGGTTTGCTGTTTTAATTTAATTCAGAAAATTATCTGCCATTATTTTGTCTAATATGTTGGTTGACTCCTCTCCCTCTTGTCTTCTGGCATTCTAAGAATCCGAGACTCTTATCTCATTCTATGCTTCATTTTGGACAGACATTTTTGTGCTTTTAAAGTTACTGACCTTTCCATCTATATTTAAATTTCCATGTCAGATATTATATTTTTTACCTCTAAAAGTTTATGTTAGTTTTTCTTTATGTCTTTCATTGCTTCTGTTCATCATACCTCTGGGAAGAAAGTCAAATTAGTTGTTGAACTCAAAGAGACTTTTTTCTTTATCCCAGGTTAACAGCTCTGAGTCGCCTGCTCAATATCTGTAACTGGTGCTCCACCTGTGTATTTTTGCCAGTTCTCTAGTTGTTAATGGTTGTAGGACACATTCAGGCCTTTTTAATACATTAGGACTGAAACATGTACTGTGCTAATTCTTTTTTTTATTTTTTTATGTTTATTTTTTTATGTCAGCATATTATGGGGGTACAAATGTTGAGGTTACATATATTGCCCTTGCCCCACCTGAGTCAGAGCTTTGAGCATGTCCATCCCCCAGACGGTGCGCACCACACCTATTAGGTGTGAATATACCCAACCCCTCTGCCCCCACTCCCACCTGCCTGACACCTGTGAATGTGATTACTATATGTGCTCTTAAGTGTTGATCAGTTAATACCAATTTGATGGTGAGTACATATGGTGCTTGTTTTTTCATTCTTGTGATACTTCACTTAGTAGAATGGGTTCCAGCTCTGTTCAGGATAATACAAGAGGTGTTTGGTTGGGCTTGGTGGCTCATGCCTGTAATTCCAGTATTCTAGGAGGCCAAGGCAGAAGGATTGCTTTAACTCTGGAGTTCAGACCAGCCTGAGCAAGAGCAAGACCCCGTCTCTACTAAAAATAGAAAAATTAGCCAGGTGTCATGACGCATGCCTGTAGTCCCAGCTACTTGGGAGGTTGAGGCAAGAGGATAGCTTCATCCCAGGAGTTTGAGGGTGCAGTAAGCTATGATGACACCACTGCACTCTATCCAGGGCAACAGAGCGAGACTCTGTCTCAAAAATAAATAAAATAAAATAAAATAAAATCTAATCTTACATTAATTCTGTATCAGGACTTTCTTTTCACCTATCATATGAGTTGAGAGTTTACATTGATTTTTGCCTAGTTTGCCAAATAATCATCTTAGAACCATTTTATTGAACATTGCTTCCACTATACTAATGAGATTAATCCTTTATCCTAAATCCTACTACCACTATAATAAAAAAACAGTTTTAAGAATTATGTGTTTTAATAATCTGGTTACCGAATTTTCCTTTTTGTCACATTGTTTTTACTGTTATTACAAATACACCTCATTTTCTAGTAGAGATAGAGGTACCAAGAATTCTCTGTTACTTCCTCTCTTCCTGACTAAATTAAGATTTACCTTATATGAAGGACAATGATTTCATAAAAATCATAAACTCTTAGGGATTAACAAATAGTTACTTTGCAATGAGTATGATGGTCTTGGGCACTTCCTTCATAAGATAGAAAAATGAAACAGGATCAGAAAATTTCTAGTTCCCAATATCTAAAGAGCAAAATTACATCTAAACCAGTAAAAAAAAAAAAAAAAAAAAAAAAAAAATCTGTAATACAAAACTATCCACCAATAAATTCAGAGAGCAAGAGAGTGTATAATTTTTGGATTAACTGTTATCTAAATTTCAAAATATGAAACTTAATTACTTATAACATGCAACATAGAATTCTGCATTAAATCTAGACTCTTCTGGGACATGACTATGATCCCAGGTAATTCACTTAACCTCTCCGAGCCTCAGCTCTCTCAAATGCAAAATAAGGTAGAAATATTCCTAGAGTTGTTGAGAGTATAAGACAAACAACATTTTAAAGCACTTGGCAGAGTATTTTCCACTGAGTGAGGGCTTAACAGATGGTGACTTTTTTCTTATTTATTCATATAGATCTATATCGGAATAGTGAATGCTCCTATTCCTCTCTCTGTAACTACTGCAAAATGATGACAGTCCATAAAAGAGAATTGGGAAGTGTCTTGGAAAAGTCTCAAAAGTAGATACATTTGACATTGAAGATACATCTGATTAATACTCAATCAGAAATTGATGATTTGTAAATATGTGGTACAGGGACTAGTCTCCTAAACTGAAGTTGAAAGTGTGTGTGTGTGTGTGTGTGTGTATGTTTGAATAATAAATGTTATATAGTATATAATACATGACAGTATGTATTATAGTATATAATATATGATATATAATATGCGTATGTGTGTACATGTACATATATATCTATTTTCATTGCTGATTTTAATATCTGGCACACTTCTGCCTTCCCTTTGGCCGAGGACTAGTCTCTTAAACTGAAGTTTATTATATAATATACAATACTATGTATTTCATATACATCTATACTTATATATATTTATAGTATTCTTGCTGATTCTGATGCCTGCCACACTCCCCCTCCCTGATCTCTGGACACCATTTGTTCACTGCCATATCACAGTAGTTTCCTTCCTCCCCAGTGTAGAAATCCCCAGTGGCCTCTCCTCATTCACCCTCGTTAACCTGCACTGCCCATTCATGCAGCTGCTTCCTCTTCCATGGTGGTTTCTGGCTGTCAATTTTTTCTAAAGTTCACACAACCACCAATTGAAAGCAAAAGTTGAGCGAAGTTTTTGGTTTTTCAAAAGCTCCCATATGAGAGGCCTTTTTTCTTTTCTCCTGGTGAATATTTTTGGAAATGAGAGAATGTCCTTGTTACAATGATGTAACAGTAGCTGCAGCAAAAAGGAGACATCAAAAGCAGGATTCATTTCACTCTGGGAGCTATTAAAATATTTACCGAGGACGAGAGCCTCCTGCTGGCCAAGACAGACGACAGCAGCCAAGTCTGCAGAGCAGGCTTTTTTGTGCTATTCAGAGGTCGGTTTCCTTGCAGATTTTTCTCCAGAGGTACAAGAGGCTCTTTCTGGGAAAGAACTGACCCCAGTTTTGGAATAAACCCATTTTCTTAGCTTTTATATCTCAGAGAGGGAAAATACTCCCACCTTCAGGTGGAACATGTCCTCTTTGGACAATGGGCAACTATATGGAGAGAGAAAGAATCAGAATGTGTCCCTTGCCCGCAGCCTGCTCAGCCTTCCGGGGCCTCCTGACCCATCAGTCCCTCCATGTTCTATGCCTAACCAGGAGGCAAGAAAGCTGGCCTGTCTAGATATGGAACTGCAAGGGAAATCAGGGAAAAGTCTCCTGTTTGATGGTACATTAATTCTTTCTTAAAATTAAGTTGCTAGTTTTACAAATTCACTCATTAGATTGTGTCACTTGACTTTATAATTAAGAGAAAATTCTCATTGTCACTTTGAATATTGACTAGACTTGCACCTAATGAGAGACAGACAGCAAGGACATATGCAAAAGGGATTTCAGAGAATACAACTGTTGCCAACTGACACCTGCATAGATAGCTATTAGGGAAGAATTTGGGAAATATTAACCTGTGCAACACTGTAAAAGTTAATCAGGAAGTGGGTGTGAATTGCTCAACTAGCAGGAAGGGGTTTCAATTTAGGAGGGATCTCTCAAAACTTTGCTCAGGTTTCTTTCCAGGTGGAGGGAGGGAAGGTGTTGAAAAACGCAAAGTTTTATTTTGTTTTATTTTTTTGTATTTTCTAATGATGATTTTTTAGAAATTTCAGTAGATTTAGGGGGTATGAGTATTTTTTTTGTTTTTAAAAATATTTTTATTCTTGGTTTTCTTTTTTCCTTCACAGCTTGTGAGGGGCCTAGTTTAGGAGCAGACAAAAGAAGTACATATTTAAAATGTTTAATTTACCTGGAGTGTTTGCTCCTCATCCCCTTCGTGATGGCTTAACACCTTTCAAGTATTGTGGATCCTTCCATTTTTTTGGTTTTTTGTTTATGCTACTTATTTCTTTAATGTAATTTTTATACTGTTGTATTGTTATTTTATGTTCAGTGGGCAAACAGTTGTATGATTTGGTTCTGTATTCTCACCTTATCCTGAAAAATCTCTGTAACCATATCCTGATCATATCCAGAAGTTAATAACAATATCAGAGAACAGAGGTGAGAAGGTGACCGAGCTGGCAGTGAGGGGAGCTGGTCCCTGGGTTTCTCCACCGGAGAGGGGAGCAGAGTGCTAGTGTGTGAACGTGGCCACTCCTCGGCCCTCCCAGCCTGCCAAGCTCCACGCTGCAGAGGTCAAAGATGTCCCGCTGGGCACAGACACACAGGAAATAGAGGGAGTCCTGTCCACGCCACCACACCCAACGAGCAGGTAAAAAATGCACGACGTCATCTGTGCCCCTGTTTAGATGCTTCCACGTTCTGATTCCCCTAGGAGGAGACTGCACCAGGCACACGACTCTCATTTGTTCAAAAAACCAAAGTGCACATCCTTATCATGAAACAGAACGAGCCAACAGCAGCTTGAAAACTCAGAAGGAGAACAGAAATGCTGAAAGTATCAACTGGAACAGCAACAGGTCCTTAGAAGATGGGACAATATCAATGTGCAGCATTGAGTCAATTGTTCAGATTATTCTGATCAGAGGGAGAGAAGATTGAAGTGGTTGCTGAACCCAAGAGTTCTCCCACAGAGATATGGCCAACATCAGTATCCCCGGCATGGGTGACACTGATACTACAGAAGCCTGTAGAGTATTGGAGGGCACAAGTGTATGCCAGTGCCAGCTGCATCTTGTGTTTCCTCCCTAGGACCCAGCAAGTCATCACAGCATAGGGAAGATTATTAAGGGGGGCGATGCGATCCAAGGAACGTCTTAAATTTCGGTCATGATGCAGCCTTCTTTAAAAACAAGCAATATGAAAAGGAAACAATACTTGAACAGTCATGTCCAGGTATTTGAATATATTTTGCCACAAGCTAGGCAGAGCATTCCCAGCAGGACAGATGTTAGTAACGTTCATACTGAAAGATCACAATTTCTAATGGTGGCAAAGACCTTTGTCAAAATTCATTTATTTAATTTAGTTAATTGAAAACAGGACACTGGTACACCAATCCTGCTTTTTTTTGTTTGTTTGTTTCCAGTTGGTGCATTTTGCACTGAATAGTACTAAGTAGAGTTTGGAACCCTTCTTGGGGATTAGTTAGAGTCCACAAAAAAACAAACAGCAACAATAATAACAAAAGCAGAGAACATCTTTTACTGATAGAAATAATAATGCATTTTATCAATTTTTCAATTAATGCTGATTTCAATGGCATATTTA
Organism: Indri indri; assembly: GCA_004363605.1. NCBI lineage: Eukaryota > Metazoa > Chordata > Mammalia > Primates > Indriidae > Indri > Indri indri. Next base: position 11,922 of record RJWJ010035495.1, read on the forward strand.
TTTCAATCCTGAAGTTTTACTTTGCAATTTTTTTAATAGGATGAGGCTGGAAAAATAAAGACAACAGTATCAAGCAGTCAGGATGTTTGGAGTTAAAACCCTCTTCTTCTTGATCGAGAGCCCTTAAAAACTTTCACTTTTTCTGTGTGACCAAGAAGGAAGAAAGTGCATAACATTCTTCCTTCTTGGTCATATGGAAGGTCTTTTCAGCACTCACAACTCAATCATTGGATGGAAAGATAAAGAGTAGAAGAGATTCTGGGTTGGATTCTATCAGTACACAGATGAAGTCTGGTATGGGCTGGAGGTGAAAAGGGTGTTGAAATCCTTGGGAATGAGAACCTGTGGGGACCTGAAGGAGAATGTCAGAGCCTACATAACTGGGATATTCTTAGACTTGAAATTGTTAGGTGCTTTTTGTTTAGTCTTAAACCCACAAAAAAACTCAAGAGTTAAAAATAAATAGGCTTTCAGAGATCTGTATTTGATGTGTTAATAAAGTTGTTTTAATATATTCTTGAAGAAATTATATGTTTTAAAAATTTTTTAGTTGGCAGAAAAATACACTCCTTTATACTATTTAAAAGCTGTTTCGTCTACTTAGAATGTAAAGGTAGTCAGTTCAATTCACTTACACCACACTCCCCGTTGTCCTACAAAACAATGGACAGCAACCCCGTGGCATTTGCAGGGAATCTCAGAATCCCTTGTCATCTCACCCTCTCTGCTGATTTCACTCTGTGGCCACTCTTTGGTTCATAATCCCATGTCCAGTTCTATTCTTCACTTGTTTTAGTGGGATCTTCCAGACAAGCATTATCTCCACTCTCCCTAAGGTGTTACACGTGGATCATTGGCATATTCAGAACAGTTCATCCCTCTAGATTTTGTATCTCTCCGAAGAGTTGTATAAGTGTGTGTAATCCAAACAGTGTTGTTGAAAAGATTGAGTTAATATTTGTGATGATCTTAAAACAGTGTATAGACCATAAGAAGCATGCAATAAAATTCAGCTTTATTTTTTCTAATATCATGATTATTATCTAGATTGACAGCAGAGTTATTTGGGGTCATCTATCTTCCTTTCTTTTCATTCTGGGTTTCTCGAGGGAATCTTGTCATTGCCTGAGTGGGTTATTAACTAGGTAGAGTGCTCAGGCAAGGCTAATATCCATTATCCTGCCAATGAGGGTTGGTGTTCTAGTGACTGGGCCTGGTTATCTCTCTTGGCAGGTGGTTGATGTGACTCCTCCCTGTTCTGCTCAGAACTGATCACATGTGGACATAGATAGAAGGAATAAGTTCCAATGATGGATAGCACAGTAGGGTGACTACAGTCAACAACAATGTATTACAAATTTTAAAATAGCTAGAAGATGGGATTCGAATAGTTCCCAATAAAAAGAAATGAAAAATGCATGAGGTGATGGATATCTTAAATGCCCTTACTTGATCATTATACATTCTATGTATGTATCAAAATAGCACATATACCTAATAAATGTGCATATTACGTATCAATAAACATTTTAAAGATACATACTATAATAAATCTCAAAGGAATAAAAAAATCATGCTAATTACATGAAAGAATAGTCGGGGGGGCCGGGGGCGGTGGCTCACGCCTGTAATCATAGCACTCTGGGAGGCAGAGGTGGGTGGATCGTTTGAGCTCAGGAGTTCGAGATCAGCCTGAGCAAGAGTGAGACCCCATCTCTACCAAAAATAGAAAGAAAATTAGCTGGACAATTAAAAAACATACAGAAAAAATTAGCCGGGCATGGTGGTGCATGCCTGTAGTCCCAGCTACTCGGGAGGCTGAGGCAGGAGGATTGCTTGAGCCCAGGAGTTTGAGGTTGCTGTGAGCTAGGCTGATGCCACGGCACTCTAGTCTGGGCAACAGAGGGAGACTCTGTCTCAGAAAAAAAAAAAAAAAAATAGTCAGGGTGCTTGTCTTGCCAAGCTGAAGGCAGTCCATTGACCCAGGAGTTGCTCTTCTTTGAGCCTTTGGCAGAAGCAGCCACTTCCCTGCCTTTGTGCACTTCAACATTGGCCTTCGTTCTTCCCTTGGCCAGAGCCCCTAGTCCCAACTTTGCTGCATTGAATTTTGCTAACTTACACTTTGCAATTTGCCGGCAGAAAGCCACTTCTCTTCTTTCACTTTCATGACAATCAGAATCACATGTGTTTTCCTTTTGCTCACAAACAATTGTCAGGTTTTGCTTTCTAGGAAAGATGAAATGAGAAACAAAAAATCTGAAATGTTAAAAATTATAGGGGGAAAAAAAAACATTGCTACCCCTGTGCCTTTCTTTTACTTGTCTTTGTCTTCCTTCATCATGAGTTAGAATGTAATGCAGGAGCAGCAAGACAAACCTTGCCCAGTAAACCACTATGTGAAAAAAAGTCTCAAAAATGTAAAATGAAAAATCACAGACAAGTGAAGGAAAGAAGCCTATTTCTCCCTGACTGAATAGCCTGGACCTAACTTCTCTGCCTTGTCAGAATGAGACAGAGACAGGAACAAGAACCTAAATAGAATTACACTGAGTAGATGAACAATTAAAGGTTATTATTTTGTCTAATATAAGATGCTTCTTAGTGATAATGTCATTCCTGAATCCCCTGTGCCTAACTCAGAACTTCAAGCATAACAAGTATTCAATAGTTAAAGTAAAAAGTGCTGATCAATAAAAACCATATCTGACAAAATAAAAATTATTTGACTACCGAAGGTAAAATGACTGCATATTAGATAATTCTGCCACCCAGTTCGACAAAATAAAATTTTGCTATCAGCATCTGATGACTGTTGAAACTTTTGATACCTGGGGACATGTGTGAGATGAGGAGGTCACCACTGAGAACGAGAGTCCTTCACACAAAAACTCTGGGGGCAGGACAAGGATCTTGAAAGATGTATCATTTTGGCAGCAAAGAAAGCCCCTGGCTAGTAAAGAGTTCTAAAGTCATCAGGATGTGATGAGCCTACCCTTAGCAAATAAGTCTGGAAGAATTTGGGTTGAGGACATTGTTACTGTAGAGGAAAGGGTATTACTGGATGTGATAACTACTTTGTGAGTGAGGTGGTACTAGGGAAATAAAATTATCTTGGAATTAGAATCTTCACAGCCATATGGACCTGAAAAGAACCAGGATACCTGCTAGGGGTATTGGCATAGCCTGAGGATAACTTAGACCTCCAGTAGAAAAATGGTGAAAAAGAAAGGGTCATGTCTATGCTAATCTTGACATGATGGCCCCAGTGAAGCATAACCACATGGACCTACATGAATGTATTTTAGAAGGAAGCTAAACATTGGAAAAGCTTATTCACTAATAATCATCAGTCTCTTCATGAATAAAACAGTGAACAAAACTCAGTTATTAATTCCAAAGAGCTTATTGGTCACAGATAGTCTGGAAAATCCCTAACCAAATACAGAAACCCATAGGGCTGAGGGAGCCTGACTTCTCATTTAAAGGAAGGTAAAAATGGAGCTTAGGATCAAGGCTAAAAATTTTTTCCCAGAACAAAGAAGAGTAATATTTACATATGACAAAAATAATGTGTGTGTGTTTATGTATGTGTGTATGGGTATTTATACACTTACATAGCTACACATACTTCAGTCTTTAGAACAAAGACATTTCTCTTTTGATTGATAAATATCCATTTGGATTAGCACATCTGAAGTTTACTTGGAAAATTAAACTTTTTTTTTTGCAAAAATTAAGGGTTTAAAGTGATGACATCTTCTTAGCCCATATGGAGACAAAAAGTGGAAGTAAAAGTGTAGACACATGTTCAGAAAATGAAAATTGTTTTGTTCCCTATTTAAAAGCCATGCACAGAAGGGATGTCTCCAGAGAACCTAGAGTCCAAGGCTCATCCAGACCCCAGCTCAGCCAGGACAGCAGCAGTCTCACTTCTCAATGGCCCTCCTACTCCCCCTACTGACGGCCCTGGTGATGTGCAGCTGTGGCCCTGTTGGGTCTTTGGGCTGTGACCTGCCTAAGAACCATGGCCTGCTTAGCAGGAAGACCTTGGGGTTCTGAGACAAATAAGAATATCCACTTCCTTGTGTCTGGAGGACAGAAACGACTTCAGATTCCCCCGGCAGATGGTGAATGGCAGCCAGTTGCAGAAGGCCCAGGCCGTGTCTGTCCTCCACGAGATGCTCCAGCAGATCTTCAACCTCTTCCTCACAGAGCGCTCCTCTGCTGCCTGGAACCCGACCCTCCTGGTCAAACTGCGCGCTGGACTTCACCTGCAGCTGGAACACCTGGAGACCTGCTTGCAGCAGGTGACGGTGGAGGAAGACTCTGCCAGTGCCATCGAGGACCCCACACTGGCCTTGAGGAGGTACTTCTGGAGAATTCATCTCTACCTGCAAGAGAAGAACTACAGTGACTGTGCCTGGGAAATTGTCAGAGTGGAAGTCATGAGCTCCTTCTCTTCATCAACAAACTTGCAAGAAAAGTTAAGAAGCAAGAATGGAGACCTGGGGTCATCTTGAAATAGTTCCCATTGACTAAGCTGCCATATCACACTTGCACATACTGGATATTGCAAAAGACTCTCATTTATGATTTGGTCACTGAATGTATTGAATTAAATTCAGAAAATACTTTGTCAGAATATTAAGCAAGTATATGTTAAAAACACTCAGCTTTAGGGGCTTTGGTCCCTAAG
>RJWJ010035496.1:0-16587 GCA_004363605.1 Indri indri
ATAAAGATTCCAGAATCCCCTAGAGAGGGATGGGATGGAGGAAAACAGAGAAGCAAAACAAGACACACAGAGGATTAGGAATCACAATGGCCCTGCCAGGCAGTAGAGCATGGTGGAATCCACTTGATTTCTTTGTATTTCAGCTTAATAAAAAATTCAATATCCCATCACTCAACTTAAGGAAACTACGGGACACAGAAGAGTTAAATAACTTGTCCAAGGCACAAAGCTAACAATAAATGGCAAAACTGGGATTCAAACGCAGGCTGTCAGAGTTCCATGTCCAGCAAGTGCCTAACAAATCAATCCTCCTGCAAATAACAGCTATGCACTCCGAACAAAAAACAGCTTCTCGAGGACTCTGCTGACTGAAAAGAGGCAAGCAGATTTTGGTGGGGTTTGAAACTGGGAGCAAACAGTGCGGAGTTCATCCTTCCCCTCTCCCCCTCTTTTTTCCTGTTGCATTTGCCCTGAGCATGGCTACCCAGGGGCCACAGAAGATCAGGTGTCTAATAGAAAGCCAACCACCTTTCTGGCAGGAGAAAGAGGCTGGGCCAGGAAGTGAGGAAGAATCCAGAAAGAGGAGAGTCAAAGAAGGAAAACCCCAAATTCTACCTTTAAACTCAGTTCAGGTTTCTGCCTGACCTCTAAATCACAACCACACTGGGCCATCGGAAAGCAGCTTCTAAGAATTGAGACCTGAAGCCACCGCCCACTACAGGCCAGGCGTGGCAGTTTGCGGTTTGAGTCTGACCAAGGCGATTGCCTGCGAAAACAAAAACACCAACACCCTTTGGAGCAATCCAACAGAATCTATAACATTATGTGGTATTATACCTACAACAGAATCACAATGTCCAGCATACGATCCAAAAATCACTCAACATACAGAGAGGAAAACGTGACATGACAAGTCCAAGATACCCAGATGTGGAAATAACCAGACAAGGATGTGAAAGGAGATGTCGTAATTACATTATTTACCACGAGGAAGAAAGATACATTCATAATGAATAAAAAGATGGGCAATCTCAGCCAAGAAACATAAAATATAAAAAAGAACCAAACCCAGGCAGCGCCTACTCTCAATCTCTAAACTATAGCTACCTTCCTACTGAGCATTACATAGTCCTCAATGAATGCGGGTTCTTATTATCATCAGCCTTATTAACAATGATACGGGGAGCTAGAAGATAATGGAGCAATGCTTACAAAATTCAGAAAGAATACAGTTTATACCATTTTCAACTTAGAAATCTCTGACCAAACTATCAAGCAAGTGTGAGATTAAAATAAAGATGCAAAATCTTAAAAATGTATCTCTCACGTACCCTTTTTAGGGATCTATTGGAGTACGTGTTTCATTAAAATAAGTAAACCAAGCAAAAGAAGAGCTGGGGCCTCAACAAAGGAGAGAAGTGACATGCATTTCATGCTGAAAGGAAGCTTCTGGATGCCTGCTGTGCAGCAAGCTGGGAGCAATCTGTGCAGACTGAAGCAGGAGGGCAGAGGGCTTTAGGAGGGGTGACTCCAGAATGTACACATACAAAATTACCTGGAGTGTCTGACTGCATTCAGAGTAATTTTTGTATAGCTCTGGCAGAGAATTTGGGAATGAATTCATGACATTTATATTACCTCCAGGAATATGAAAGTTACAGAGAAGAATAAATATGATCAGAGTAAATACGGTCATCTGGTTTCACTGTAAATTATGTTTATATAATAATAAGTACTACTTAAAAATCAAAATTTTAAAAAATTAAACAGTACAACTTAGCTATTATTCCATAATAGTACATATATATTCTACTATACCTTTTGTTATAAATTATGAAATGTATGAGAGATCCAAGAAAGTATAGTAAATAATATATAGAACATACATGGATCTAACACCTACCTTAGATTTAGTCATATACACTTTAGGCTTTTTTTTTTTTTTTTAAAGTAATGAACTGTTGCAGTTGAAGTCTCCTGTGTAGACTTCCCCTGACCTAACTTCCTTTGCTCTCTCTCCAGAAGTAACCACTAACCTGAATTTGCTGTTTATCTTTCCTGTGCATGTTTTTATATTCCTACTACACGTGATTCTTGCTATAAACAATACAGAATTGGCCTTGCATGTTTTCAAATTTTAAGTAAATGTGATGATCTGTATGGGGGTTTTTGTGTGTTTTCTTTAGCATTTTTTTAATTCAATATTGTTTTTGAGATTTTTCCATATTGATACATGTAGCTATAGTTCATTCATTTCGACTGCTACATCATATTCCAATGTGACTACACTACAACGTAACCATCTCCTGTTTATGAAGACAGAACCTGTTCCCAGCTTTCTGCTGTTATAAATAGTCCTAGGCTCGGCCGTTCCATGCATGTGTGTGTTTCTGCAGGAGTGGAATTCCTGGCTCACAATCAAGGGCATCTTTGAGATAGTGCCAAATTGCTCTCCAAACTGGTTAAATCAATTTAGACTCCCACTGATATTGTTTACCAGAGTTTTTGATCTTTGCCAATCTAAACTATAACATTAAAGAAAGTTTGGAAAAAAGAACTTTTAAGTATTTTTTAAATGCACAGTCATTAGATAACCCTAATATAGCTCCTATAATTTGATATTCCCTTCCAGCCCCTTTTCGTTGTCTTTATTTTTCCGAAGTCAAGTCTTAACCACCTGTTCCGCAAGAGGCCAGGAGAAATCCTGGCTTCCCTCACCTTGCTATCCACTCGGCAGTGCCCTCAAAGAGGTCCGGGGTGATGATGTTGGTCAGAGAGGCGACCGAGGTGGCACAGTATGCGCTTCTGGAAAGACAAAAACGGGGGGGAGGCGGGGGGGACCGGTTAAGCTCTACAGAAGAGCTAAACAAGGCTCAGTGAACTTCGTGGGTGGATAGCTCGCCTTGCCTAGTAAGCTGTAATCACCTCCTGTCCTCACTCTTGGCACACGGTCAGTCCTCCTGGGTCTCCAACTGAGAGGTGTGACATTCTATTTGGATAGAGTTGCTCACGGCATGGCTTCAGTGAAAGAACATGACATTCTATTCTCCCTACCTCCACATGGTCAAATCTACATCAGAGGAAATAACAGCCATATCAATTCATGTCAAAAGCGGATTTAGCTCTTCTTTCAAAGACCTACAATGGTTCCCACAACTCCATGGTGTCATTCAGGTACTTCCAACATGCTCATTCATTCAGATGTCAGTACTGTTTCAGACCCAGGATTTCTGTTTGTCTATGGCCTGGACACATTAAAGGTTCTCTATATTTTTTATGCAACAGACACATATTCCAAAGCAGGCCAGCAAACCCTAACAGCTGCTTCGACCAAACAAGAGGGATAGGAGGTGAGCCCACTCAGGTATATTCCTTGAACCTCCAAAGGCAGGAAAGAGCTTTGATTTCATGCACCTCAGCAGTACACATGCAGATACACACCTTTAAATGAAAAAGGCGGAGTGTGTATATATGTATTTTGAACATGATCCTACTTGATTTGAGATAATTCTTATCCTTCCACCTTCCAGCCCCAATTCTTCCTGGGACACATTTCATTTCAGCTTCTCCCTCTGTCATGGAACCACAGACTGCCTTTCCTTCCCCTCTACGGTCTTTTCAAATATCCAGTATGGGGAAGACAAAAACTATTTGTTCGAATTGCTCCCAAATCCTTTCCATAAAACATAAAACATAAAGCGAGGAAAAAGAAGGGTCTAGTTTCCATCTTATTCAGGACAGACATACCATGAAGCCAAACTTACTGAGGTATTCCAAAGAAATCTCTGCAGAAGCTGCATGCATTATTATCCTACCCACAATTTTTATCAACACTGCTCCGGCTGGCCAAAGGCACAGCGGAAGTTTAGGTCCAGCAGCAGGCATCGGGAGCACACAAGAGTCCTACATGCCAATGCCAAATGTTATCATTTACCGTAAGCTAACTTCGAAGGTCTGATCTAATTTCCTTCAGGTCTTGAGCCCTCGGTGAGGCTCAAAATATTTGCTCTTGAATCCTAGTGTGATCTGTGAGGTGGGAGGCAGCCTATAATACAGTTTTGCCTCTCACAAATGGGAGAACTGAGAAGCGATGCCTTAAGACACTGGTCCTCTCACACTGTGGTGAGTGGTGATCTCACACTGACACAGGCAGCGAACAGACTACAACCTTTTCATGTATTTCTTCCTCTCCCCGCCCCCACCCAGTCATCTCAGGTCTCAACTTTGTCCACTGCTTTCCATCCTCGCTGCTGTCACCCAAATCCAAGCCACCATTATCTTCTACCTGGATCAGTCTCCTATCCCGTCTCCCTCCCTCCAGCCCTGAAACCAGAGGACTTTTACTAAAACACTACAATCCATTCACTGCAGCTAGAGACCTTCTAACGAACGACAAATCAGATCACATCACTCCCTACTTAAAACCCATCAGAATAAACCCCAGGCTCCGTAAGCAGATCTGAGGGGCTCCCCAGCCTGCCCGCAGCCAGCCCCTCGGGCTCCACTGCTCCCCTGCCCATGAGGCCCCCTACACTTCAACATTGAACTTGTAGCTTCTTGAACACACCCACAATCTCTCATCTAAACGTGTGCAAATGCTGGATCCCTGCTTCCCCTTTTCCCCACGGAATGCTCCAGATTATATAGGCAGAAGGGCAGCAAGCTGGCCTCCAGATGCTGAACCGTCCCCGGTCACTGCTGCTTCTCTCCAGGTCGAATCCACCCAACAAGCGCTCCTGAGTAGCAGCTGATGCTTCCAGGCAAAGGGCAATTAAAGGAACACCAAGTAGAAAACAATGGAACCAGGTAAGGCAAGGAAACTGGATGCAATCTACTAGGTTTTCTCTATCATTAACGTCTTTAATCCTTTATGTAAGTAGAAAGCACGGGCTCTCCACCAGAAGAGCATGGGTGGATGAGGAACATGGCTCTGCAGTGGAACAAATCCGTCTTATTGGAGAAGTCTCCTAGCATTTGTCTAGGAGATATGAATAGGAACACAGAAAAAAGCTGGTGCTGGAATGAATAAGAGAATAATCATATCTGAAAAAGGTATGTGATAAAATACCAAAGGGATCCGCTATGCTTTGCTTTTGCCAAATAATTTCAGTAGGTTTTAAAAAGCGAAGTTTCAAGACTGTGTATTTAGGTAGAATATCTATAGACTAGATATAAAAATGTAGTGACCATGAGGGGAAAAATATCTTTTAACTTTTTCCTTAAGGAGAATCAACACAATACTGCTTTACTTCAATAGTTAACTATTGGTATATAGAGATACTTTAATTTTCTGGTTTGAATAGACGAGTTAGAGATTGAAGAAAACCTTTTACTAAAGGCCTTTTCAGCTTTGTTACCTACTTCTATCTGCAATGTGTTTTATGCTCCACAACGCTTATGTTTTTTCTTCCCCTATACTTTCAAACCAATGGTTAAGTCACATGCTTAAGCCAGAATATTAATCAACTTGTGTAGAAGCAAACCCATTTACACATAGGCAATGACTTTGATGTAGAAACCTCACAAACAATGTATTTCTCAGACTAAATAAGAAAATGGTATAACATCTCAAAGAGCCACTGTCTTCGAGAAATGACTTATTCAGGGAATTCCCTATACGCCTCACAAGTAATCTCCTGCCAGGTGAGGAAGCTACTTGCTAGGTGTATCAGACACTTCTTGAGTAAAATAATGGTTTTGAGCCAACTGGTACCAATCGGTTAATGCGACTTTATTGCGCTGCACTCTACTGGCCCACAAGGATCGCGGCACCTCCCAGAGCGACTCACGCGCCTTGGGACATTGTCATGATTTTGTTACATTCATTCAGAAAACGTTTTCTGAGTCCCAACTTATCCCTTCCTATCTCAGGGAGAGGAAAGATTATATTACACTATACAGTTAGTCACATTGTGGTGTATCATTTTATACCAAACAAATGTATTTTTTAAAACAAAAGCATGTTTTGTTTCCAGCTTACTTGTATTTTGACATTTACATAAAAGAAGTCAAGTGACAATGACACCTGAGGACATCTGTATCGCATCGGCAATGATTATGACACTGTGTCATTGACCTGTCATTCTACGAGACAAAGCAGCAGCTTCCCCGTGTTGTTCCTTAGGCTTGGCGTCTCTGACAGCAGATAAGCTCTAGAGTCAACGGATGCGGCAGCCTGAGAAAAACCCCACTCACCTCACGTCCACCTCACCTCCAACATGCATGAGAAAAGAGCCATCGGGTTGCTTCAGCGAGTACAAATACTGAAGAAGCTTCTCTCTGAGGAACAACAGGGACAGAGGCAGGAGAGGCAGGGTCAGTGCAGTGTCGGCATGCAGGGAGCCCCTCTGGGTTTCCGTCACTGCTGGCGGCTTTCGCTGTACCTGTTAATGACATCGTAGGCCTCCTCGGTGCCAATGATGCACAGCGCATTGACTGCTGCGTACGTGGGGGCCAGGTGTGGGTACTGACCAGGGCCCCCTCCAAAGCCACCTTCTGGGCTTTGACACAGCTCCAGGAACTGACACACACTAGGTACACGGTCAAAGGGAAAAACAAAGTCAGAAAGCATTAATTTCAAAACACTGAATTCCCACTGGATTTCAGGCCTTTCCAATGATCCTCCCTCCCTCCCTCAAAAGGGGGGAAAAAAACCCTCTCCTCCCACCTGTTGAATATAACCCTCTCCACAGCTCTCAGGAGCTTTGTATGCCCTCCTCTCTGAGCTCTGTACTTGGCATGCACCCAGTCGTGAAGCAAGCAACACAAGGCTGGGAGCAGCAGCCTTTCGCAGACGTGGGGGTGGGAGTCGCCTATGCTCCTTGACCAAACCTTTCCCAGACTTTTCAATTTGCCTCCCTGGATCTGTGGTACCAGCCTACTCCTCCTTGCCTTTGGGGACACCCTGGCTTTGAATCTTGCCTAGAACTTGGTGCTCAACTGCTTCTTTCCACACTAACCGCTCTAGTCTAGATCCACTACCTAGGGCGGCCTCCCATGAGGACATAAAGAGATGCCTTCTCACTTCCACTGCTTCCTGAGCCCCCGTGGGCTACTGATTTCTTTTCCTTCCACCAGTAAGAAACCAGCTTTTAATGGAGCCCGCCTGCGGGGCCAGAAGAATGAAAGAGAGGCAAGCTTCCATTTTGCCCACCCCAACTGCAGCAAACTCAAGACAAGCACCACTGACTCATACCATGAGACTGTATGACTGTGTGCAGGCTTCTGGAGAAGTTTTCACACTGATTCAAAGAGGCTCCAGTTCCCACTGAGGGAAACTGTTTATCAAGCGTTTGCCTCCAAACATGGCATCAGGTTGCCCAGAAGTTACATTCTTGCAAATCAAGAGAGTCCCTATTTCTCCAAGGTCCTCTGAAGTTCACCGGAGTTGTTTCCCCACAACTCAGCAGGGTCACTGCCTTCCTATCAGGAGAAACCTCCATTTAAGAGAACAAGCCGCCAACTGTGTCTCTAGTGCTCAGGGGGCCTTCTTTTCCTGGGCTCTTTCGCCTCATTATTTCTTGCCTACCGCTGCCAGAGAACCCACACAGCTTAGTTAATTTCTATGAAGACACAAGTTCATTACTGCTTTCCCACATCACTTTTAATTACTTTTGACTTCGGACCTTTTATCTGGGCAGGGACAGCAAAAGAAAATGTTGCTTGATCTTCATAAGTGCAGTTGAAAAAGATTTAAAAAAGAAAAGAAAAATGCTGCTGACTTTCTATTTGAGTCCTAAAATCTTCACAGGTTAAAAACAATACACATTCACTTCTATTTACACCTAAAATTTTACTGTAGGAAACACAAGGACTGAAACTGAATTGATGATTACAGAAGGAAGACAATTCTGTGGCACATTTTTAATAGCAATTAATTTTCACAAAGAAACTGAATTTGTTTCTAATATATTTTCCAAATCATCATCAATTCTTACGTCATTTCCTAGAAACAGATAGCTAATAAACTCATGTCCTGACAAAGGTTAGCTGCACTAGCATATCAAAAGCTTTCTGTACCACAAAACCAAAAGGTTTTGCTGACATTAAACTTAACAGCACATTTAAAAGAAGAAAGAGTCACCTAGTTGTCTATTCCTTTCCTCAGCTCCTAACATAGAATCCTGCCGAACACAGCACTCCTGACTCTGTAGCCTAAAGTCTGGAATGAGCTAGGATCTGAATGTTCCAGACACCCAGATATCATCCCTCTGTGCCAACCCCCCTCAGCTGACACACTGCATCTGTCTTTGGGACTGTGCTCGAGAACTGGAGGTTGAGCTTCTCTCGAATCTCAGATACCTCTGTATTACAGGACATTCTGATCCCGAGGCCTTCCAACGTGACCCTTAAGGAACTGGCAAATTGACCTATAGCTACCAGCTGTCGTTAGCAGACTTCTTAGCAATTCTGAAACCCAAAATATTCATGATATTTCTATCTATAAAAATGGAGAGAAAAAACTTACCATAGAGACCAGAAACCCACCAACTAATAAAACATTACAAGAAACACTGTACGAACATCTAGAGTGGCACACTTTGTGAAAAGTATTCACAAAATTATTCACTTAGAATATGACTAAAAGCTGTAACAGATCAATTTTAATGTCAGCTAGGTATTTCATTCTGGCTTACGTGACAACCACCAACAAAGTGGGAAACTATCCTCTAGATCAGGGATTTTCAAACCCAAAACGTGTGTGTCAGAATCATTGGGAAGCTGTTAAAGAATACAGAGACCCAGGCTTGCTGAAGCAGAAAGAGCCTGGGCCTCTGCATTTTTACCAAATTCCTAAGTGATTCAGATACGCACAAAGCTTGAGCGCCACTGCACTTCGCTGCACAATTACAATCACGTGGGGGATATTTAAAAGAAACCCAATGTCCAGGCCACATCTAATACCAATTAAATCAGAATCACTGAGGGTAGGACCCAAGTGGCAGTATTTTTAAAACTCCCCATGTGACACCAACGTTCAGCCAAGCAGCAGTGCTTCTTAAACTTGAGTGTGCATAGAAATCACCTACGGATCTTGTTAAATGCAACTTCTAATTCAGCAGATCTAGATGGCCCTGAGATTCTGCCCTTCTAACAAGCTAACAATGAGATCTATCTCATTGCTACCCAACATGTGGGCCCCAGACCAAGAGCAGGTGATGGCAATGCCCCTGGTCAGGGGACCACATTTTATGTAGCGATGAGATAGATCTGCACTGTCCAACAGGTAGCCACTAACCATATGAGACTATTTAAATTTTCATCTGAATTAATTAAAATTGAAAATTCAGCTCCTCAATCATACAAGCCACATTTTAAGTGCTCAATAGTCACATGTGACTAGTCGCTACATATTGGACAGCACAAATATAGAACATTTATTTGAATTATCAAGGAAAGTTCTATTGGACACCACCACTCTATCATTCAGTCATTAAAGAGTATGTAAATCTTATAAGAGGATCAAGTTCAAAGCAAGAGTATCAATGACTCTTAGCCTTATAAGGAGTTTACTGCGACTTTTAGGTGATAGTTGAGGACTGATCTAAAGTGTTTGACTCTAAACATCACTGTCACCAAGATGAATGAAGGACCCAAAAGCATGTACAGTAAATAAGCAAATAATACAAAATGAGGAGGGAAACAAATCAGAAGCCAATAAAAATAAATGAAATAGGTACAAGTAGCAAGAACTATGCTTAGGGATGGCAGGGGCGGGGGATGGGTAAAGCATCTAAATACAAGATGGAAAATGACTAGGAACACAGGAGAAAAGGAACCAGAGGTTAGGGTCCATGAGTTGTCAACAACAGAACACTCGTTAAAAGCATCATAAGCTGGGTGCACTGGTACATGCCTGTAGTCCCAGCAAGAGGATTTCTTGACACCCTGGGCAACATAGCAAGACCCCACCTCAAAAAAAAAAAAAAAGGAAAAGGGGAAAAAAAATCATGAACACACTGTCAGTCAGAACTGTCTTTGGCTTGAGCCTTCCTTTTCCAACTGAAAAGAGTTTGCACTAGAGTAGTAAAAATGGCTAAATTGTAAAAAAAAAAAAAAAAAAAAATTAAAAAGCTTAATATTACAGACAACCACAATGAAACTACCCAGCAAAATACCCAATTATACAAAGGGTAATTACACAAACTTTCTAGTAAATAACAAAAATTGAGGCTAATCTGTAGCAAAAATGTAGTTTAGATTTAAGAAAAAACTTCCGTACCAGAACAGGTTACCAGGGACACATAAGGCCTACAATAAGTTATGAAGATTATAGCTTTGGAAATGAAAACAGTCATCCTTGAGCAGAATGGCTTAGGGGTAGATGCAAAGGCAAGATGAATGAGTTGACATCGGGGTTCTTCTAGTACCAATTCTTCCAAAGTTCACACTGTAAAACAGCTTCGGCTTGTTACAATGGAGAGGAACACGCCTTCCCCAGGTAGAGTACACCAGTGAACAGGTGAATGACAGGGAGTGGCTCTGGGACCCCAGGCCAGTGCTGCTGACAGGGTAGGACAGGCCATCCGACTTCAACAAGCACTGACAATCCTCTGGGCGGTGGCAGTTTTGGAAATATGGTCAAGTCTAAAGTTGGTTATTTTAGAGTTTCTTAATTTACAGAACTATTGACATTTGGGGCCTGATAATTCTTTGTTGCAGGGACTGTCCTGTGGGAGGACACGTAGCAGCATCCCTGACCTGCACCCACTAGATGCCAGCAGCACCTGGCCCAAAAAACTGCCCAGAAGCCAAATGCCTAGATATGGTATCCTCACTGAAAGGTAAGGAAACAAATTACATTTAAATTTAAAAATCAAAATAAATACTTAAGGGGCTATTCGGGGGACATGCTACTAATAACCTTTTGTAAAGGAAATAATAAAACACTGAAATGTCAACTTGAATTTATCTTTGGAAAAACTATCAACTGAAACGTCCTAATACAGTTTTTATGTGAAAGGCAATTTTTGGATCTCACAGAAGCTAAAAACTGAACTTTAACAGCAAAGCCTCCCTGGGATTCCCATTTTTCTCCGTGTGTTTCACTGACGTAGCTCTCGATAACGAGGCATGGGATTCTCATTAAAGGATGCTTCCGCCAGTGCTAAAATTATTAAAGCAAGGCAAATGTACTTAGTCTGGTTCCAAAATATTAATTTACTTCATGTAAACATGAATAAATTTGCATATATAACCTCTTAAGAGAGGCAAGCTAAATTCCTACCTATGAATGTATTATTCTGGAAACTTCTGATACCAGCAGTAAAAGCCGGCTCTTGCTGGTTAGCAGTAACGGTAGCTGACAAAAGTGATTTCGTCCACTAGAGGGAACCTAGCTCATCATTTTTCCCTAAACAAATAGAAGCACAATAGTGAACAGAATAGGGAAGTGAGAAACCTCTGTGTACGTGTAGGGTGTTTATGTTGCATGCAGGGAAAGAAAAGTACAGGAAAGTAATAAAATTCCTGAACTAAACTCTCTGCCTCTAGGTCACCTTAGTATTTGTATGAAGGAAAAACACTAAACGCATTTCAAAGCATTTCTTTTCCTTGTGCAAAGTAAGTAAAAAGGTATTATCCTATTTGAGGTAGACTAAAAAAAACCAAAAATCCCATTTTTTTTTTATGAAAGTCATTAAGATTGCTCTGTATCTTACTAAAAATAGTTTATTGCCTTATAGGTCAGAGCTATTAGGTGCTGTTCACAGCAAATATTATCTGTACCTAGAATTAACTGCCTGCTAGGCACAAAACAAAATGCTATTATTGGAATAATGGTATTTCAATTATGTAATTGATTGAAAGTTCATTAAATTTATGGTAAGAACCACAGGTAAAGCCTTTCGGGCAGCTGTGAAGCAGAAACTTCAGTCATTAACTATCAAGTGGTTCTTGAAATGAGGGCGAATCAACTCTTTATATTTAAAAGATTCTTTTAGTTACAAAACAATATAGGCTCATTGTAGAAATTTTAGAAAATACACATAAGCTTAGAAAAGAAAATTTAAAAACCACTTTAACCTCACCATTCAAAAATAACTACCAAATACGTGTATGTATCCTTCTGGTTTTTTCCATGCATACAATCATTTATATTTTTAGTCTTTAAAAGTTGAATCTTTTAAACTATTTTCATTTCGTATCTCTATATAAATATATACATTTAGACATGTTTATTTATGTAAATTTATATAAATTTTTTAATGGATACACAGTATTTCATTGTACGTATTGCACCATAATTTACTTAAACTTCAAATAAGTTTTAAAGCAGCCTCTACTGTTGGTATTTAGGTTGTTTCCAGCTGTTCACTGTGAACATCCCTTTAAAGGGCTCCTCTCTTCCTTCCTGTGTGATTTTGCCACAAACGCAGCTCTGACGCTTATTTCCTCAGAAAAGGCTTCACTATAAAACGCCAATTATACAAGCGAAAAAAAACTCAGAGTCGATTCTGACCCGAGTTCTTCCACCTCAGGAGCCCCTCGTCATTCTCCCTTCCTGCTTCCCAGGGGTGTGTCCTCCTCCGTGGGGCATCTGTACTCACGCTCACAGACGCCTCCCATTTCTTGGACATTCCCATTCTCCTAGCATACATCCTGGCTGCGTAGGTGTTGGGGGGAACTTCCCAAACAACCCCCAACCCCCAACTGGTATTTCAAAAACACATGGGCCTTTATTTTGACGATGAAATTCCTGTTACTGCAGAAGCTCTGTCCAACTCTACTTCCAGTGCTGGAAGCAGCCAGGCTTGCAGCCACATCCCAATGACAAACAATGCGGGCTCCTCTCGCTCAGAGAGCATCCTACGGATCACAAGGGTTAATGGCCTAATTCTTTCTTATCTTGCCCATCCGCATTCATCACAAGACACCCTGCCCAGGAAGGCAAGAATGAGGGGTTATTGTTAAGACAGAATGAATGAGACAATGCGCAGTTCTGTTCTCCTGACCTGACAATGTGACCAGGGGCACTATGACCAGAGAGGGGCATGGGCTGGCCTCTGTGCATCCTGGCACAGCTGCCTTCTTGTGCTGCAGAAAAACGGACCTGGCTCTGGAGACCCCAACCCAGACCCTCACTGCCCTCAGGAGCAGCAGGGGAGGCCGGCGAACTCAAGATACCACCAGGGGACATGCTCGCTCCCGGAGGATCTCTCGGATCCAATTCCTGGCTGCTCTTTCCTAACCCAGGTATCCCCAAGACTGGAGTAATGATCAGTTTTTTCTTCTTTAAGACATCAAGTGTGATGAGCTTCTGAGAATGCCAGCTGCACAAGCAGCTTGGGAAGAATCTCAGTTGCTCAGATCTCTAATCCTAAATCAGAGGTTTAAGAAAACTGTGAGTCATGGCATTTGTATACCAAGACAGTAACACACCCGTCCCATCAAGAGCTGTACTGTTCCTCCAGGCACTGGGGAGGAGGTACTTCTATGGAGGTGTTCGAGGGGGGCAAAGGCATTTTTGTTCACTGGGTTGGCACGCACTTCCCCACAGAAACTATTCAAACGCATACTGTACTTTCTGGTGAAATCACGTCTCTCAGAGTTGATGATGAAGAATTTTCTCAAAGACCAGAGCCAGAGCCAAAAGAAAAGGCCACAGAAGAAACCAGAATCCTTCTCTTGGGAGTTCAAAGTCTTGTTCTACCCACCAGCTTACATTAGGCTTTGAAAGCGGAGGAGTTTGAGGAAGCTGCCGGAGGTCATGAGAAAGGCAAGGGTTTCTTTGTAGCACTCTGGTTTTTTCCATTCCAAACAATTAAAACAGAAAGAACCCAAAACTCAAAATACAATTTCAGAGAACACCCAGATTCCCCGAAGCCAGACTCACTCTGTGGCCACTATCTGGGGGATGGGCTCATCCAGCAGCTCCAAGCTGTGTAGGATCCAGTAGCAGAGCCAGGGGCGGCTGGCATCCAGACACTGCGAGAGGGACAGGGAGAAAACACACCCCTTACTCAGAGCCATTCCAAGACACTGCTGACAAGGCCACATCTGTCTCACTCGCGACAGCCTGGCAAGGGGGAGGAGGGCACACTTGAACAACAAGGATGCTTTGCTTTGTGGCCCCAGCTAGGAGCTAAAATGACCATCTGTGGGAAAAGACAATGGGATTTAAAAAGTTGACCTTGAACCCAATGGCTGCTTCCCTGGCAGGCATCTAAGGAAGGCTGAGCAGAGGACTTCTGACATGCCAAGAAGTTAAGGGCTCCTAGAGACCCAGGGAGATATATAATCTAAGAAAGGGATTTTCTGGATTAATTCATTCATTGATTCAACAAATATCTGGTAAGTATCTACTTGTGCCAACCACTATATTAGACACTGGGGGCAAAATAATGAATAAAATCTGGTTCCTATTCTTGAGATGCCTGGCTATAGAATGTGCATGGTCATCTGTAGAGGACAAGGGCACCAGACAGACATGTAAGTACAAGTTACCTCATGTCTTTCTGGCACAAGGCAGAACATGACACATGAGTACATGTACCTGGATAATGCTATAACGGGCAGAAACAGAGTCTTGAGGGAGCGCACGGAAGAGACTGGCTAATTCTGCCTAGGGGAGCTGGGGAGGGGGAGGCTTCCAAAGTTGACATGTGAACAGATCTCGATCCTAATGCAGACCATAAGTGGTTATTGTGCATTCAAGACTAGGCAGGGCAGGGAGTAGCACTGCCCCAGTTTTACAGACTAGAAGCATATAAATGGGCCTAGAGAGATTAACTTTTTCCCGCTTACAAAAATAGTAAATATTAGAGCTGAGACAAAAAAAAAAAAAAATCTAGGTTTTCAGACTCTCACTCTAGTGTTCTTGCCATCAGCCACGCTGCCCTCTTCAAAACTGCCATGTCCCCAGCTGCAGCTAACCCACTGCCTGGAAGGGGCAGACGGGTGGGCAACTGAAGACACTACTGTGGCCCCAATTTAATCCCTACTCCTCCTCTTGCTAGCTGTGTGCCTGTGAGCAAATTACTTAATCTTGCAATGCCTGTTTGCTTATCTGTAAAAAATACAGACTGACCTGCCTCGTGGAGTAGTCATGAGGATGAAACGAGAGAATGCACAGTGAGCTTTAGCACACCGTTCAATACATCATTAGCTGTTACGGAATTAACTGTGTCAGGGCAGACTGGACCCTAACCACTGAGGACTGGAGGCAAGGATTGAAAACCGATGGCTCCCAGGCACTGTCTAGCCTGTGGATGTTTTTGCTTAACTGGAATTGGTTGCAACATTTAACTATTAGGAGAGTCACATAAAAATATGAATTTCCAGCTTCATTTGGGAAAAAAAGACGATCTGGCAGCCCTGGGCCTGCACTCCCAGATGGCAGCGACGGGTGGGAACAGGGTGAAGGCACGGGGCTTCCCGACCGCCTCAGTCTCCACCCAGCCCACTTCGCTTATTTGTGCTGCCAGCTGGGGCCCCATAGGCATTTGAGCTGGCAGATCTCTGCCACAAATCATCAAATGTAGAACTCCAAATAAAAAGCAGATTAAAAGGAGAGCTGCTCTGTGGAAAGCGGGGCAGGAAGACTGGAGGACCCCAGTGCACGTTCCCTTTTTGCTGCCACTCAACCCCACCCCAACGCACATCCACCTCTGCCAGCCCTGTGGCTCCTCTGTGAGCCCTCGGGTGCTGGGAATATGACTTCAGATCCACTCTGAGTCTGGGCCTAGGTGTTAAACTGCAAGGAGTACTCTCTCGGATTCACATATTGGTCCTCTGGCTAGTACAGAAATTAGATCAGTTTAGAGGACAAGGGGTTAGGGATGAGTGGCAACTGACTTTCAGCTAGCTGTCGAGGGCTCTAGAAGACAGCATTGAACCCCTCAGCTGTGATCTCATGGGAGGAGAAAGCCCCACCCCATCTAGGGTGCCCCACTAGCTCTGGAAGAGACCTGGTTCTGCCCCTTGCAGAGGTGGGAGTCCCGGCTCTGTGACAGCAGCCTGCTTCCCGCCAGAGCTGCGTGGTACGTCGCATGAATTGGCACCAGGTCGGGCCCCACAGCCTTTTACATCAAATAGAAGAAAAGGAGGAACGCATGGCTGATAACTTGACAGAAAGAGTTCCTGGGCGACGTGTTTACCTCATAGGCATCTGTCAGTTGTCGAAGGCCCCTTTTCAGATAATGGAAGTGCTTCTCCCTCTGTAAAATAAGCCTGGAAAGACAAACAACTTGTGAGCCCATTCTAATAGCCTGTGCTGCCACCCCACAAATGCGCACACACACACACACATGCACACACACACACACTCAGTTTCAGGACATCCCTCCGCCCATCACTGAATGGATAACCAGCAACTTCTTCGGCTCCAAGGGCAACCACACCAGAGGGAAGAGGCCTGTGTCTGAATGTCTCTAAGTGTCTGGGGAGCGTGCCAGCAGACATTTTGAGTGAGTCTCCTAAAGGATGTGACTTTGGGCTAACTGAAGAGCTGCAATGAGCACACGCAGCCAGGCAGTGACAGCCCACCCAGAAAGCTCCTCCAGGATCTAAGAACAGATGTCTTGTGGCTCCCCATCCTGTTAAACCTCAGCCTCGCCACTTCCCTGACTCAGTTAGTTGCTGTTGTTT
>RJWJ010035497.1:0-16608 GCA_004363605.1 Indri indri
AAAACCACCTCCCAATTCAGCCCAACTGCCATTCTTGGGGGAGCTATGCTGTGAAATTTGGAGGCTGTGTAAGGACAGAGGTCCAGCACTGTGGTTGAAGGAAAGAAAACACCAACAATACAATGTCTACCCACCCTTCAACTTATTTAAAGTCACTGCCTTAAATGCACAGCATTTGGGAATATAATAATTCTGCCTAGTCTTGCTTTAAAGGTGAATTTTGCAATTTTTGAAAAGGTCCTTAGAATCACATTGCAGAATTAAAGGGTGTATTATAATTATCAATATCAATAGTAATAAAAGTTTATTAAAGGTCATTAAAATGAAAGGGGATGGCTCTAGATCCCATCAATCTGAATTGACTCCCTCCTCTTGTGTTAATTAGAAAACTCAGATAATGGTTCTATGGGGGAGTACAGGGAAAATTTAATTACGAAAGTTTAATGGGCCACTATCTACTTCCTGCCAGATTAAAAACTGATGATTTACACAATTTTAGATACTACCACAGGCTTTTCTAACAAAACATGTTGCAGAGTAATGTAAAAGTTTACTGAGAGCATTCTATTCATTTCAAAACAATGCCAGCAAAAGCTATGTTTGCACACTCCTTTAAAAAAATTAGGCCACCATTGAAGACACATATTCTCTGTTTATTGATAACTTACAACCCTAAAATAAATGACAATCAGAAAATGCAGATTTTTCCACATATATTGGCAACAATAAAATTAAATCTTTTATCCTCTTGGAACTGGGGAAAGGGAGACATATTGGGGTTGTGGGATAGTGGAAGAGATTTTAAGCCACTGGGAGAGAGAAAAAAATGTCTTAATGTTTCTGACTCATGATTTTCATTAAGAGATCACTTCCTTAAGTCTCGTGTCTCATTCATATCCCTTGATCTGGGTCTGCCTGTGTCCAACACAAGTGATAGACTCTCTGGAAAACGTGGAGGGATATGGATGGAAAGAAAAGAAATGATGACACAGAAGGGGAGATAAGAAAAAGAAATAAGAAGCAGCTCACTCTTAACTCTACTTATTTTCTAAATGGTGTAGCATGGAGTCATTGAGGAGTTAGTTTTCTAGGATATTCAAAACACATACATAAAACACATACATGCTTATGAATTTAATGACAAATTTAGGATTGTTCGCAAGCCCTCTAGATCTGATCTGTTCAATATGGTAGCCATTAGCCACGTGTGACTATTGAACACCTAAAATGTCTCTAGTCCAAAATAAGATGTGCTTCAAGTATCAAACACACACCAAATGTTGAAGGCTTAGGATTTTAAAAAAGGATGTAACATATCTCATTAATAATGTTTATATTGATTGCATGTTGAAATGATTGCTCTATTGGATTAAATAAGACATATTATTAAAATTAATTTCACCATTTCTTTTTACTTTTTAAAATGTGGCTACTAGAAAATTCAAAACTAAATATGTGGCTTGTATTCTATTTCCATGAGATAATGTTTCTCTAGATATTTGATAATGACACCGAAGAGTGTTTCGTGGTGAGCAAGTCTTATGCAATCCTACCCCTAAAGGCTGAGGAAGCTGAGTTAGGTTACATGTTTTAACTTAAGAAAGAGGCTGACAAATCCAGTTCCTCAGGAAAAAAAAGAAATATTTAATAGTAACTTACGAACAGAAGCCATTTCTCTGGCAGCCGTGAGACAAGATGGTAGATCCCCACATTTCCCTCATAGACCCAGGGCTCATAGACCATAGAGAAGGAATGTGTAGGACAACAGAGGCTGACCCCACAGAGAAAGGCAAGAATTTGCCTAAGGGCAGGATTTATCATAAGTATGTTTACTATAACATCAAGGTTGTTTCAGGATTTATAGTAAGTATGTAAAAGCAGCAATCTTAGAGGCATTCCTGGAACTGGGATTAATCAGAAGTCAACATGGTGGATTAGCATCCAAGATGGAGTTGCTTTAGCCTCTACAAAAGGGAAGTAATAGTCTAAGATGGAACTCTGTGGCTGGGAAAATAATTTTAGGGACCATCAGGACTCACCTTTGAGGATAGGAGAGTGAGAGATCCAGCTCAGGAACAACAGAAGAGGGCAAAGAAGTGTGATACTGTGAAGTGTCAGCCTACCTCATAGCCACAGGGATCTGAACAGGTTTCTGAGAAGATACAGTAGCATCACATCGTACACTTACTAACTTATGCTAAAGAGCGAGAGAAACAGAGAAAGACTTAGACTGGTCTGGTGAGCCTATACAATTTAAATGTCTTTCATTCCATTCTCTGACCACATGACCAACAGTGACTCAGCATGAAAGAGACATAGGAACCTCATGTTTGTTCACTCTTAGCTCCTATGAGCCTCCTACAGTGTGGGAATCTTTTATGTTGAGATTATTCTGGAGCCCTTTAGAGTACTGATCCAAGCTAGCTTGTTTACCTTGTGCCATAGATTTAAAAAATATCAATTGTTCCAACACTGGAGAAGACAATGGCTATGTTAAATTTATAGATAATTATATACCTACATATAATATTTTAGGTGCTATATGAGAGATTTTCACTATGTATGAGTTTCACCATTTATAATGACTTCTCTGTATGAAAAATAGAAGTTCTCAGACTAAGGGAAAGCTTGGGAGATGGGTTGTTTGGAAAAAAGTGACCCCATCTTCTTGCATCACATGCCAAAACAAGTTCTACATAAATTAAATAGTTTGATGTAAAACATAAAAACACTAAAAAACAAAACAAAACACAAACAGGAGGACACATAGTTGAATATTTAACTGATCTTGCATTGGAAAAGATTTTTTTTTTCAATGCATAAATGCAATGGACAAAGTCTTAAAGGAAAGCATGGATACATTTGATCAAATAAAAATGTAAAGCTTTTGGATGTCAAAATAAACAGAAATAAAAATCAAACAACTAAAATGGGAAAATTATTTGTAATGTGACTGATAATGGGTTAATATCTTCAAAAGCCAAAAAAGCCATTATAACTAAGAAAAACATTAATTCCAGTTAAAAAATGAGAGAAGCAATATAAACTGATAATCCACAGAAGCAAAAGTACTGTGGAAGCAGTTTGGAATTCAGCTTTATTTGTAATCACATAGATGCTAATTAAATAACATTAAAATACCATTATTTGTAATAGCGAAAAATCATAACTAGAAGCTTAACAAGATGGTAATGCTTAAATTATTGTACATTCAATGCATAGAAAATTATGTAACTATTTAAAATTATATTTTCAAATTTTTTTAGGAAGATGAAAGATGCTGTAAATAAAAAACAAGCTCCTCGATTATATGTACTATATAATCTAATTATGTAAAATCCATATAAATTCTCACTGGAATAAGATTTGAATGATAAAAAGTAAAATATCATTAATGGGAAATACATCTCTCAGTTGTACAATTACAAATGATTTTTATTTATACTGTTCTATTTTGCAAATTTCCTATGGTGACCTTATACTGTTTTTATTATAAAAATTATTTAAGAAAAATTTACAAAAAATATTCAATCTAACTAGTGATTAAAGAAATACAAACTATAGCAGTATCAAGTCGCCATTTTTTTCCTACTAAATTAGCAGTGAATAAAAGCAGCAAATAAGTGTGGGTATGGTGAGACAAAACTCCTGGCTAAAATGTAGAGTGTGACTATGTTATCAAGAGCTATCAACACAGTACAGCTACTTTCAGGAATTCATCTTAAGAAATCAACCTGAAAACTTGGGAAAAAATTCACTGTAGCAAAGTGCTCACTGAAATTAGAATAGAATACTGGAAATAACCCAAACATCCAACAGTGCTTAGTTAAATGAGATTCAACCATACAATGATCTATTAAGTAGTCATCAAAAAGGTATTTTGGGAGTGCTTTCAATGACGGGGGCGGGGTATTCATGGCATTCCACTGAGAGTAAAAATTAGAATGCAAAATCTATATATATTTATATACTATATATAATATATATACCATATATATATTTATATACTATATATGATATATATACCATATATAAAAATATATATATTCCCATTAGGCAAAATACTATATCATATACTGAGAAAAGACTAGAAAGGATGAAGGCAAAAGGTTAACAGCAGTTTATCTCTGAATTATAATATGATTCACTAAAAAAAATTTTCCTCTGGTTAATTTTAAATTTTTGTTTATCATTTTCTATGTTTTCCAACTTTTAAAAAATCAGGGAAAATACTTTTAAATGGCTATGATCCTAAAGAGCTCCTTTTAGTAGGCAATTCTCTAAAGGTGCTCCTTGGAAGTTAACACAGCGTGTTGCGGGGATTGAGGAATCCATAAACTGAAAGAAAGACGGGTTGCTGCAGGAGCTGTGGTCAGAAGCTGCTGCCAGGAAGGGAAGTATTTGTTGGCTGCTGGGGAAGAAAGCCCTGGCCAGAGTCATAGCTTCAGGAGCAGCTGTTAGGAGACTTCTCAGAGAAATGCCTTGGGAGCAATGCACAGAGTCTGTATGCAGGGTGGTGACCAACATCCCCATGCTCCTCATGAGGGGTACCATTCAAATGAAGAGGGCTAGCCTTCGTTTTCCTGCTTAACTTGTCTTCTTAGGTAAAGACTAGACTTTTCAGTATAATCCTCCCTGAGGAGAGAAAAATGTATATATATGTATATATATTTAAAACCTGGTGGTATTTGAAGTCCACTCTGGGTGGGGCCTTACAGATCGTGAGTAACAGCTTGGAGCCTGGTCCTCAGATTCCAGCCAGAACCATGTGGCCTGGGGAAAGAAAGTTGGAGGAAAAAGTTACGTGTTTTAAATGCTTGTTTTTATCATTTGAAATGTTCAGTAGTTTATAAGGCATTTAGATTATACAGATCAAAATGTTTTTGTCCCAGGCTCTATCAGCAAAAACGTATTGGACAACCCCCTTATATAAAAATGTTTACTTAATAATTATAGAATAATATACTAATAGTATGTTTACCATAAAACATATATAAACTACATATATATAGTGTCTACATATAAAACCTACATAAAATAGATATTCACAAAGGATAGGATAAAGATAAGATCAACAATATTTAAAAGTAATTTTATTTCCTTTTCTTGATGGTATAAAAAGCACAATGTAATTGGAACTATGGTTGAATATGCTTCACTAGCTTTGAAAATTTTTGGTTAATTCCTTGTGATATAGTGATTTGATGATGTGGTTTTAAGGTCTTTATTTTAGCACAGAGTTTTAAAGGATGTCATTACTGGGAAAGAGGCATCTCACAAAGAAAGATAGATCCAAATGGAAGAAGTTCATTCTTGGCTCATCTCACTAAATCATCATGCTCATTTTTCAATCCCAAACTCCAGTTATACAAAGGTATTTATTGTTGGCAAGACTGTGGGGAAACAGACACTGTCAGACATTGCTGGTGGGAGTGTAAATTGGTACAACATTTATGAAGATAATTTGGCAATGTCTTTCAAAATTACAAATGCATACACTTTTTGATCCAGACATTCGACCTCTTAAGAATTTATCAGATGGCGATACTAGCATGCATGCAAAATGGCACATAAAACATGATAATCCAAAGCACTGTTGTTTGCAATAGCAAAAGACTGGAAAGCAACAACATAAATACGTATCACTTGGGAACTGGTAAATCAATTCATGGT
The DNA here is from genome assembly GCA_004363605.1 of Indri indri. Lineage (NCBI taxonomy): Eukaryota > Metazoa > Chordata > Mammalia > Primates > Indriidae > Indri > Indri indri. The sequence goes on from RJWJ010035497.1 coordinate 5,674, forward strand.
ATATTTATAAGAAGGAATATTACAAATTTTGGGGATAAATACCCAGAAGCAGAATTGTAGGATCATATGGTAATTCTATTTTTAGCTTTTTGAGGAACCTCCATACAGTTTTCCATAATGGTTGTACTAATTTAATTTACATTCCCACCAACAGTGTACAAGAGTTCCCTTTTTTCCACATTCTTGACAACACTTGTTATTGCATAACATGGTGAATATAGTTAATCACAGAGTATTTTATATTTCAAAATTGCTAAGAGGGTGAATTTCAAATATTCTGACCACAAAAATTGTTAAGTATTTCAGGTGATGAGTGTGTTAACTAGCTTGATTTGATTATTCCACATTGTATTCATAAATCATAACATTATTTCGTACCCCATAAATTTATACAATTATAGATTGTTAACTAACAAAAATAAGGAATATTGTGCAGTCATAAAGGAAGAACACAAAAACTCTTTCTGCATCGATGCGCAACTATCACCATGACATAGTAAGTGAAAAAAATTAAGGTGTAAAATATTTATTGGATGCTAAGAATTCTATTACAAAAGTGGTAGGAAGCAGAATATGGGGGTATGTCAGATTTTGGTATATGCTTAGTATGTCTCTGGAAGGACCATGAGAAACTGGCACCTCTGATCATCCCCAGGATGTATACTGGGATTGGAAACAAGACTGGGAGGATGACTTTTCATACTTTATGCTATTAAGTATTTTGGACTTCATACAATATGCAAATATCACCTATTTAAAATTTTTTTAAGCTACTAAATGGACTAGTTTTTATAAAATTAGCCACATTGATAACATCCTAGAGCATGTAAACTGCAATATATTGCAGCTGGCGAACGAAGGCCTGAGGGATGTGCTGTATACTCTTCCACTGTGGAGTTCTTCCACTCTTCTCTCAGGATATAGCAGGGTCTACACGTCACATAAGGACCAAAAGGGTAAGTGGTGTCCATCCCTATGTTAAAGGTCAGTAAGGCTTTTTTTTTTTTTCTGAGACATGGTCTTCCTATGTTGCCCAGGCTGGTCTTGAACTTCTGGGCTCAAGCAATGCTCACATCTCAGCCTCCTCAGTAACTGAGATTGTACCTATAGGTGTGCACCACTGTGCCTAGCATTTTCTAGCATTTTTTTTTTTTTTACAATTTATACATAAAATAAATATAAATGAAAGCTGTTATTATATTATTGTTATTAAATGAAAGTTATTATTGCTATTGTTTGTTATACCTAAGAGACTCTCACAAATCCTCTGTATACAAGCACCCTGCTTTAGGGGCTACTGGTTCTAGATCTGTCAAAAGTCATGGTACCATTGATAAAACAGCCAAACATTAGTATAAACTAAGAGATAAGAATTTATTAGCATGTCCTACATATTAGTAATAACTAACTTTTTTCAAGACATAAATTCTATATAGGAAAAGCTGCACACCAAGTCAGTGGGAAGATAATAGATACTTCGGAAGTCTCTGTTTCATCTGATTTCTGCAGCACATACACTAACTATAAGCTACAGTCAGGTCACTTTGGACATTAAAATGGCATAACTACTTTTGATTAATCATTCTAACATCAGAAATAGTTTCCTTTAAAATAAAGAGACATTTACACAAAGGACAACAAAGGAGGTGCCCCAAAGCAAAACAAACAAACAGAAAAACTCAGTTTGCACTGTTTCCTTTTCCAGCTAGTTTCCAATGTTCCGTACTGAAGAATTTTGCATTATAAATCCAGGGCTGGGTTGTCAGTTCTAATTTAGGTAGATGTAGACAGTTTTCCACTGCAGCTCTCTTGCCTGAAGCCGTGTATCTGGCTTCTAGACACTACTGTGTCAACAGCGTGTCCTTGAACATTTCAGGTGCAGACAGAGTTAGTGGTTCATACCAGAGACAAGATATCAGAAACTGAGACACCAAGCAAGTGGAGTCCTGTGATGGGTGTAGATGTTAGAATGTCCACATAATCTTGTTTTATAAGATGTTCAATGAGTCTAAAGACCCAGACAAAGCACAGAAAAATAGTTAGTAAATATACTGCAGGGGACTTTTTCCAAAGCACTTTAACATTTTCTAGGAAGAGGAAGGAATACCACAAATAGCAAGCCAGTATAAACTGCAGAAAGACTGTCAAGTGTGCATCACAAGACAGATGCTTTCCCTGTTCTGCATTTTCATTTACAAACTTTAAACTCAAAATCAGATGGGCTTGTCCCTTCTTGTACATTTGACCAATGCTCAGTCATCATCCAAGATTCATGTGGACTGTAGCCTCCTGACTGTAGCCTCCTTCAGATTTATCAATCACCAACCCAGTTCCTAGGGATGCAGAATTAATGGCTCCCTTTCCTATCCCAATAGCACTTTGGGGCCATATCTATTCTTGCAATTTCCTGTTATGTTCAGGCTCTGTCCATGTATCTGACTTCCCTACCAGAATGAACTTCTCAGGCAATGACTGTGCCTTAATCATGTTTGATTTTCTAGTGTTTAGTGCTATGCCCCACACTTTTGGATATTTCATAAAATTAGACTATAGAGTAAAGAAATAAATACAATTTGATTTGATTGTGTACACATAGAATTCTTTCCTCTCGAATACTTTTAATTACTTTGATTGTTCTAGTTACCCTGTCAACAACATTTTTGTGTAATCTGTGACCTACTGTAATTATAGCAGCTGTAAATGCTTCTTCATGCATTCATAAAGCTATGGATATATTTTTGGACTACAGTTAAAAAAGTGGCTGACACATAATAATCAATGACTAGACAAGACTGGGCTCTGATTTCAGAACCACTCTCTCTCTAGGCTATTGAATAATTTTCATCAAGAAAATTTCCCCCCACCACCAGGATCTACAGTAAACAAGTTAGAGTAACCAGGGAAAACCGGGACAAAAATTAAGTTGGCAGAATATTTCAGTTCCCCAATTACCCGTCCCTTGTTTCTTACAACCCACTCCCAGACTCTGTATTCCTTTCATTTTTTCTTTCTTTCTTTTCTTTTTTTTAATAGCAACTGCCTATCTGTGTTCATATTCAGTCTTTCTTTTGTCTGGAAGTAATTCTCTAGATACGAGCTCATCAGGATTTAAAGTTAATGTGTATTTTCACTTGAAAAGAAAAATCTTTGCCTATAAATCTTAAAGGAATAATTTTTGAATATCAAGTTTTTTGAGAATAAAAAATGTCTTTACTGAGTGAACGAAATGATGTGGTACTGTGAAAAGAGCCTTGGACTGAGGATCAGGAGCTCTGGATCTCTCTATCACTGATTTACACTTTATATCATAGATTCTAAGGCATATATTTGGTGCAAATGGATTGAAAGTTTGTGCTCCCCTAACCCCAAATTCATGTGTTGAAACCCTAATCCCAATGTGATGATATTTGGAGTTAAAGGTCTTTGAGAAGTAATTAAGTCAAAAGGGTGGAGCCTTCATGAATGGGATTAGCACCCTTATAAGAAGAGGCCAGAGAGCTACCTACCTTTTCTCCTGCCATGTAAGGATATAATGAGAAGTTGGCAGTCTGCTACTTGGAAGAGGGCCCGCACCAGAACCCAACCATGCTGGCACCCTGATCTCGAACTTCCAGCCTTCGGAACTGTGAAAAATAAATTTCTGTTGTTTGCAAGCCACTCAGTCTATGGTACTTTGTTACAGCAACTCAGACTATAGAAGACATTTGGTCATCTTTTAATATCTCTAAAATCAGGATGCATCTGACAATCAGTGGCATATCATCATTTAGTTCACTGTGTTTTTTGTGTACATAAAATAATTGTGCATCTTACAATGCATGTCATTTTAGGATATCAAAATATGATAAATGTGATATTTAACAATTCATACATTCACATATTTATTCATTCTGCCATTTAATAAATGTTTATCCAGCACATACTTCTATCCACTGTACTTGGCCTTAAGAACTCAGAAACAGTTTCTATTCTAAAGTCTATAATCATTTAAAAATGGAGGAGTGACCTTGTGTACCTGTTTCCTCGCCACTAAGATAAAAGAGTTGGAATATATGATTTTTATCACTGACTTTAACATTTTATAGTCTTTAACAATGAAATTGTATGAAAAGCCTTTGGATCATTTTTTTCATGAAAAGACTATTGTTTTGGTACATCTTACCATGTTCGATGGTAGGAAAGGACACTAACATTTATCATGTACCAAATACTGTTATAGCTGCTTCACATATATTAATTCATTTAATTCTTATAATTTTGTCAGATAAGTATCATCCACATTTTTGCAAAACAAAAACAAAAAGTATATATTTTAAAGAATCTATAAGAAAAGATGAGTTTAATGGATAAAAAGGTGAGGAACCTCAAATGAGATGTAAACACAGTAAAAAAGGAATATATTGGAACACCTAGAACTGAAAATTATAATGTCTGAAATCAAAAGTTGGTTGAATGGGATTAACAGCTGATTGGACATAGCAGAAGAATGTGCCCAATTGAAATCATACAAATTGAAATGTTTAAAAAGTTAGAAAAAATGAACAGAGCTCCAATGACCAGTAGGAGAGTATCAAATGGTCTAAAATATATGAAAGAGTTCAGAAAGGCAGGAGAGAAAGGCAATGGGACATAAAAATAAGTAAAGAAATATTGGCCAAAATTTTCTAAATTTTCTAAAGCAGCAATCCACATAGCCAGAAACTGAATCAACCCCAAGCAGAATAAATACTAACAGAATAACACATTGTGGTCAAACTGCAGAAAAGATAAAATAAAAATTCTAAAATCCGTCAAAAAGTAGAAAGGCTTATTACGTGTGGTGTGTTGAAGCTGGCTGGTACTAACTCATGAGAGCTAATTGTGCATGCCTTTCCCCAACTCCGTGTCCTGTGATTTGATGTTGATACCTTGAAATTGGCATTGGTAGGGATATTTACACCATGGAAATCAGAAACCACTGCAGGGCTGTTTTTTCCCCCAGAAAGCCATTGGTTAAGCATCTACCAGCTCATCATTGCACATTACATACAGGAGAACAATAATAAGAATGATAGATGACTTCTCATTCGAAACAAAGGGAAGTCAGAAGAAAATAAAATGCGTTGTTAAAGTACGAAAAAATTTTGCCAATAGAAAATTGTATTTTGAATAAATACATCTTTCATAAATGAAGGTAAAGTACAGATTTTTTTGTATGAAAGCTGAGAGAATTTATCATCAGCTGAACTACACTACAATATGCTACCACTGGTAGTTCCTTAGGTTTAAGGGAAATTTGGACCTGGGAATGAAAGAAAAGCATTGAAAATGGTAAATATGTGAGTAAATATAAAATAATCTTTTCTTCCTTATGTCAAATTCATTAAAATTGAGTACTGGTTAAAACAAATTAACATTGTAGTATGAGGCTTAGAACATGTATAGGTAAAACACGTAATAACAATTGCACAAAGTATGGGAAAGAGTCTAGGTGGAAATAAACTGTTGTAAGATTCCTGCACTATGTATGAAGTGGGTAATATTAATTCCAGGTAGGCTATGGCTAGTTAAAGATGCAAATTGGAATCTACAGAAATTGCTAAAAAAAAACCGCAAAGAGATATAAGTAAAAGCCAATGGAGTAAATAGAGTAGAATACTAAAATATTTTTTGATTAATCCAAAATAATTCAAAAAGGTTTGCTAAAAGAAGAAAGAAGAGAGGGGATGGATATAAAACAGATAAGAAGATGGTAAATTTAACCAGACCTTTTCAATAATATATTAAATATGAATGGAGTAAGCACTCCAATTCAAAGATAAAAATTGCCAGATTAAAAAAAAAGACTTAATTATTTACTACCTACAAGAGATTTACTTAAAATATTAGACACAAGCAAACTGAAAGCAAAAGAAGAGAGAAAGCTATACTAAGCAAAACACAAGAAAATTGATTATCGGACAAAATAGATTTTAAGAGGACCATTGACAGAGAAAGAGAGTCATTTTATAATTATGAAAGAGTCAGTCAAGAAGACATAACAATCTTCAATGTATACCAATATAAAAACAAAGCTACAAAAGACTTGCAAAAGTGACAGAAATAAAGGGAGAAATAGCAAAATCCACATCATCATTGAAGATTTTAGCACCACTTTCTAGATGTTAATAATAAGGGAACCTGGGTGTGGGAACTCAACGTGCTGTCTTTGCAATTTTTCTGTATATCTTAAACTGTTCTACAATAAAAAGTTTACTAAAAAAAAAAAGAACCAAATGGAATTTCAGAGTTGAAAATTACAATAACCCTAATAAAAAATTCACTAGAGCGGCCCAAATGTAGATTTGAGTTGACAGAAGAAAGAATCAATAAGCTTGTAGATTAATAGAGATTATGAAATCTGAAACACAGAAAGAAAAAAATGAAGAGAAATTAACAAGCCTCAAAGAATTGTGGGACACCATTAAGTACACTGACATACACATAATAAGAGGACCAGAAAGAGAAGGGAGATAAAAAGGAACATAAAAATACTTAAGGAAATAATGGTTGAAAGCCCCACCACACTTCTTGAATGTGTAGATTACTGTTGATGAAAAACAGTAATCTACACATTCAATAAACTCAACAGGCTTATCTTCCAAGTAGAATAAAAAGCATATTGGTAAGTATATGGAGATTTGAATAATATTCTCAATCTAGTTGATGTAAGTGGCATTTATAAAACACTATATCCACCACTATAGAATACACATTGTTTTCAAGAGCTCATAGAATATTCATCGAGATATATTGCACATTAGGCCATGAATGTGTCAGTGAAATCATGCCAATTATGTGCTCAATCACATTCATTAAGCATTAATAATAAAAAGATAACTGGGAAACTCTCCAAAATTTGGAATTAAGCAATATACATTTCTAAATAACTTGCAAGTCAAAGAAAAAATCACAAGGAAAATTAGAAAATATTTTGTCTGAATGATAACATAAATGCAGCATATTAAAATTTTGGGGAAAAACTTGAGAAGTGCTTAGAGGAAATTTATTGCTTTGAAATAATTATATTGGATAAGAGAAAAGTTCTAAAATCAATGATCTAAGTTGCCACCTTAAGAAGCTAAAAAAAGAAATGCAAATTAAGCCCAAAGGAACTAGAAGAAAGAAAATAATAAAGATAAGAATGGAAATCAATAAACAGAAGCCAAAGAAAAAAATTGACAAAGTCAAAACTTGGTTCTCTAAAAAGATTAATAGAATTTTTAACCTCTAGCCAAACTGATCAAGGAAAAAGAAAAGAAAGAAAACATCAATTACCACCAGCAAGAATGAAAGAGGGGATATCACTATGGATCCTACAGACATTAGAGTTGTTTTTGCTATTTTCTTAGTGGTTCCTCTAGAATTTGTAATACATATCTTATTGTATTAAAATCTACTTCATATTTATACTAACTTAGTTCCACTAAGATCTATAAAAAACACCCCTATATGGCTTCCTTTTTTGTCTCCTTTTAAAAATATTATTGTTATACATATTGTACATACTATATATGTATGTATTTTAAAAACTCAACAATGTGTTGTTATAACTATTGTTTTATATAATTTTATGTCTTCTAAAGATGCTAGGAGAAGAAAGCAGATCACAAATATACAGAAAGAAAAATGACTATGCAATCATACTGTCTTTTATCATTACCTACATAATACTTTTATCGGAGCTCTTTGTGTGTGTGTGTGTGTGTGTGTGTGTGTGTGTGTGCGTTTCTTTGTGAATTAAAATTAGTGCCTGGTGTCACTTTCTTTCAGCCTGAAGAACTTCCTTCAATATTTCTTTTAAGCTGGTTCTGCTAATAATAAATTCTCTGTTTTTATATTTTCTGGGAATGTCATTATTTTGTCTTTTGAAAGACAGTTTTGCTGGATATAAAATACTTGATTGACATAGTTTTTTAATAGTACTTTGAATATGCTCTCTCACTGACTTCTGGCTGCCATTATTTTTGATGAGAAATCAGCTGTTAATCTCATAGCAGTTTCCTTGTATATTATGTGTCATTTTCCCCATCCTGCTTTTAAGATTCTCTCTTTGTTTCTGTATTTGGCAATTTACTATGAGGTGTCTAGGTGTCCTTGAGTTTAACCTACTTGGAGGATAAGCTTGTTGAGTTTCTCGAATGTGTAGATTATTATTTTTCATCAAATTTGGGATGTTTTCAACCATTATTTCTTTGAAATTTTTGTGTTCTTTTTATCTCTCTTCTCTTTCTGGTCCCCCTATTATAAGTATGTTGGTGTACTTAATGGTGTCCCACAATTCTTTGAGGGTTTCATTTCTCTTTATTCTTTTTTCTTTGTTCTTCACATTTCATAATCTCTATTGATCTATTAATACAAGCTCATTGAATCTTTCTTCTGCCAACTCAAATCTACAATTGAGCCTCTCTGGTGAATTTTTTTATTTAGGTTATTGTAATTTTAAACTCTGAAATTCTATTTGTTTCTTCTTTCTTTTTCTTTTTTTTTTATTAAGTAGTAAACTTTTTATTGTAGAATGGGTTAAGATATACAGAAAAATTGCCAAGGCAGCACATCAAGTTCTCCTACCCAATTTCCTCTATTATTAACATCTAACATTAGTAGGGTACATTTGTTACAATTTTTTTTTCATTTTTTTGTCCTTTACCTGTCCCCAGGAACATTTGTTACAATTGATGAGATAATGTTGATATAGGTCACACTTTCCTGCTTCTTTGCATGTCTAATATCTTTTTGTTGAAAACTGAACATTTATTGTAGCAACTCCTGGTAATGATTCCATATTTCTGGGGCTGGTTATTGTTTGCTCAGCTGTTTATTTACTTATTTTTTTTTTACTGACTCATTTGAACTAATTCTTGCAAGGTCTGTTTTTCCTACAGTGTTCAGTCTATGTCATCCCTGTTCAGATTTTTCTCCTTGTTTTATCTTTTAGTTTTCTGTGGATCACCTTAGGTCATTTTAAATTACTTATTGGTCAAAGTTTGTGCTTAAATTCCCTTAAGTAATTAGATTTTCACCCTTTACTATCGGATCTGGGTGTGTCTTGGAGATTGCTTTTACAGTTTAATTCTGGCCCTGCATTTAACTAGGAACTAGTGGCTGAGAGGTGCTCTCTCTGGCCACTATTTTTTTCTTTTTTTTTTTTTTGAGACAGAGTTTTGTTCTGTCACCGTGGGTAGAGTGCAGTGGCATGATTGTAGCTCACTGCAACGTCAAACTCCTGGACTCAAGGGATCCTCTTGCCTGAGCTTCCCAAGTAGCTGGGACTATAGGCACATGCCGCGACACCCAGCTAATTTTTCTATTTTTAGTAGAGATGGGGTTTCACTCTTGCTTAGGCTGGTCCTGAACTCCTGAGCTCAAGCAATCCTCCCACCTCGGCCTCCCAGAGTGCTAGGATTACAGGCATGAGTCACTGAACTTGGCCTCTCTAGCCAGTCTTGAGAGAATGCAGTTTGGGGTGTGCACACAGTCTTCCAGACTGTCAGGAATGAGTGTGGTTTATTTTTAATCCTGGATTCCCTGGAGCTTCCCCTGGGTTAGAGGAACATATTCGGCTAGTGGTTGGTCAGAGGTTTTGCTGAAGCCCTTGACCAGTAAGGCTTCTGTCAATTGCTAATGGATCTGTGGAGTGGCTTGGACAATGCTTTCAAGTCTACCCCATGTCCTTCCCTGATTGGTTCAGTGGTGAGGGTGCAACCTAGTGCATGCACTCAGTCTTGCAGACTTCAGAGTTGACTATGATCCCCGCAGGTCTCTTCTTCACTATTTCTTACCCTGAATCTATCCTCTAAATGTCTGATTACAATGAGATTTTGCTTCTTTCATGGCACAATAGCCTCCTCTTAATTACTGTCCACCAATATTTCCATTGTTTTTGACAAGGACCTCAGGCATGCAGTTCTCTACATTTTGTTCCCAAACCTGTCCCACTTAGGCAGAGCTATGGAGCTTTCCATCTTTACAGTCTGCCTTTCCTCCCCTGTTCATAACTGCATCATAGCTAGGGGTGAGTATGGTGGCCCACTTTTCCTGGAATGACACTTATACCAGACACTGAGAGAGACAGACCAGACACTCCTGGTCTTCTAAACTTGCCCATTGCAACATGGAACCTCTGCCCTACAAGCAAGCTGGGACAGGGGTATGGGATGTGGCAGAGGGGGATTATTGCATGAAGCCCAAATAACTGATTGGTCTGCTAAAACTAACATGGAATTCTAATCTAAGAGCTGAAATGGGGAAACAGAGCCCAGTCCTCAGGGTTATGCCCACTCAGAATAGAACTTCTGCAACATGGAGCTGTGATAAGAAACGTTCGGGGGTAGCTTGCCCTTCTCAGGGTGAAACGATAGCCTCAGACTGAGAGCTGAGATGAGCTTTTATAAAATGGAGCTGGTTGAAGGGAGGATGGGGACTAGACTATTGTTATTCTTACTGAGATACAGCAAATTTTCTTCAATTAATGTTTGCCTACTTGTTGTATGTTCATGGTCAATTTCTAGACACTTTAATTTCTTTTTCTTTTTACAATTTTTACCTCAGTTGAATGGTTGCTTCACCGGGAAGAGGGTTGACCAAGAGAAGTGCTGCCTCTACAGATGTGAAAATTCAATATTGGAGTAATATGAATAACTTTATGCCAATAAATTAAACAATTTAGATGAAAGAATGAATTTCTTGAAAACCACAACTTACCAATCACAAGAAAAAATTTTTAAAGCCCTTTATTTCCTTTAGATACTATAATTAATACAAGACACTGCTGCTTATAATAGATGTTAGAATTCCATGTTGATAAATATTGGGGGATGGTGGGGAGAAAGAAACAGTATCATCCATTTATTTGAATATCTCATTTAGTTCACAGTGGAACAAATTTGCTATACATGACCCAGTTGGAAGGATTTG
>RJWJ010035498.1:0-16611 GCA_004363605.1 Indri indri
ACGAGGCCTTTTTGCACCGCCGCCAGTTGCTATGGGGACGAGTGCGGAACACATGTAAATACTCGGCGTGTGTGAGACACGCTGAGGTCCTCCGGTGCAACGTGGTTCCTCTCTCCTTGGCTTTTCCCTTCCTGCCTCTGAGCTTCAGTTCGCCGCCCATTCTGTGGTTTCAGGCCTCAGACTCGAGCGGCTCATTTTTGAGGAACTCATCTATCATGACAGACTGGGAAACACCCCACACGGAGGGTCGTGGGAGCTGGATTTGAAACAAAGTCATTCCACCTCCCCGAGCCTCCATCTTCTCATCTGTAAAATGGGGGGAAGAAAGCCTTCTTCGTCCGGGGAAAGGAATGAGGACCAACTGGGGTGGGGAGGAGAGTGAGGACAGACACGGCAGGCTTTGCGAAGATGAAAGCACTAGGCATGTTCAGGAGTATTATTATGTAATTACTGTATACTCCCAAAGGCTTGCCAAATCGCGGTCTCCTTCTGGCATGGGCATGTGGAAACGGGGCAGCTCGTCTTCAGGTTAGCGGCTACACAGCCTTGCGCCTCCTCAGAGTTTGGTGTGGATGTCCCCAGCTATGCACGTTGTTCCCCTGCAGGTAGGCGGAGCTTCGAGAGGAGAAACCCAAACTTTGGGCCTGGCTCCTGGCACCTCCTTCCCAATTTATCAGGTCAGCAGAGGCCCCACCCATACCTTAGCTCCAAACGGGGCGTTAGAGCTCAGCTGCCAATCTCTTCTGACCCTTGAAAAAACCCAGGTGTTTTCCTGTCAATACACTCCCCAGGCTGACAAGCCAGCACACCCAGCAGCAGCAAGGACCTCCTTAAAGAGACGCAGAGGGCCGGGCATGGTGGTTCATGCCTGTAATCCTAGCACTCTGGGAGGCCGAGGCGGGCGGATTGTTTGAGCTCAGGAGTTCGAGACCAGCCTGAGCCAGAGCGAGACCCCGTCTCTACTAAAAATAGAAAGAAATTAATCGGACAACTAAAAATATACAGAAAAAATTAGCCGGGCATGGTGGCGCATGCCTGTAGTCCCAGCTACTCGGGAGGCTGAGACAGTAGGATTGCTCGAGCCCAGGAGTTTGAGGTTGCTGTGAGCCAGGCTGACGCCAGGGTACTCTAGCCCGGGCAAAAGAGTGAGACTCTGTCTCAACAAAAAAAAAAAAAAGAGAGAGAGACGCAGAGGACCGCAGTCCTTGTGGCAAGCCCTGGGTCGAGTCCCCAAAGCAGCCCCTCTCCAGTGAAGGGTGAGGTCCGCGCTGATTGTCTGCTGCCACCCACGCTCTGCAGAGGTCTCCGCAGAATGTTCCTTCCCGTCTCCTTGGTAACCTGACACGGTGCTCGGTGACGCCAGCAAACAGCGCAAAGAGATTCAGTCCAGGGAGGGGCGCCCCCCAGCCCCCTCCTCCAGACCCGCTGTCCGTCGGGGGCTCTAGATGCGTGCTCATGATGTGTCATGGCACGGCGACTCTGGGCTCCGGCCCTCGAAGCGGCAGCCTAGCACACGTGCCTCTTAGCCTCACAGTCAGTCAGTGCGGGGAGGCTGCCCGCGCTGCCCAGCCCTGCGCTCCCACCTGCGGGGGTCACGTGCCGGAATGTGGGATGCGCGTGAGCCCCGGCTGGGCGCCCGGCAGGGCGAGCATTCTCCAGTCCTGGTCCCTCCACACTCCACGCCCAGATAGCACATCTGGAAGGAAAAATGCATGCATGTACGTATATACACAGCCAGGGCAAGAATTCCCCAGTCTTCTTCTTTCCTTGACACTCTGCGCCCCGCATAGCACATCTGGAAGGAATATCTATCTATCTGTACATATATGTAAAATTTCCGTGAAGTTGAGAGATGCGAGGACTGTAGCATCTTGCAGGTTTTTATTTTTCTTTGTGTGTGTTTTCTTTGCCAGGAAAAGGAAGAGGGTTAAAAGGGAACTTTGAGCGAGGGAAGACGTGCTGTTGACAATGACAAGTGGGCGGCGGGTGCTGGTGGGAGCCATAACTGGCAGACATGGTGTGAGCATCCACTGCAGACCAGGCGCTGCTTTAGGCACTGGAGATACAGCAGTGAACAAAATAGGTAGAAGTTCTTGACTTCAGGGACGCTGCGTTCTAGTGAGAGAGGCAGACAATCAAATAATGCATTTGACCGTCCTCGGTGGCTCACGCCTGTAATCCCAGCACTTTGGGAGGCCAAGGTGGGAGGATCACTTCAGGCTAGGAGTGTGAGACCAGCCTGAGCAACATAGAGACACCATCTCTACAAAAAAAATAAAATAAAATTGAAAAATTGAAAAAAGAATAGAAAAATTAGTTGGACATGGTGGCACATGCCTGTAGTCCCAGCTACTTGGGAGGCTGAGGCGGGAGGATTGTTTGAGCCCAGGAGTTTGAGGTTGCAGTGAGTTATGACACTGCACTCCAGTCTGGGTGACACAGAGTGAGACCCTGTCTCGAAAAAAATTATACATTTAAAAATTACAACAAAAGTACAAATAAGTAAACTCTGTTGCACCCCCTGTGTGCACACACACATACACACGCACACAAAGCAGAGCAGGAGAGTAGGGAGTATAGGGGGTTTGCAACCCAAGATGGGATAACCAGGGGCATCCTCACTGTGAAGGCAGCACCTGGGTCAAGTCTTGGCAGATGTGAGCTGTCACTGGTGTCTGGGGAAGGAACATCCCAAGACCAATCAGAAGGCCACTGTGGCTGAAGCAATGAGTGACAGAGGGGTGAATCCGGACTGTGACATGTCAGATCAGGGAGGGCCTTGAGAGCCACTAAGGGCTTTTACTCTGAGTTAAATTAGGAGCCATTGGAGGGTCTTACATGAGGTGACATGATTGGACTTCTCTTTGGGGATCATTTTGGCCATTGCATGGAGAACAGATTAGGGTGGAGGGTGTGTTAAATCTGAGCCTGAAGTCTGCTCTCACTGTCAAAAAGGGGAATTGGAAAGTTTTAGAGTCCCAAACACCACCAAAACTTTCTCCTAATGATCAGAAGGACTGAGAGAAAACGGAAAGGGGATACTTTGGGTGTGATTCAGTGTTAACACCACTTAAAATCATCTTAGCTATCACCTGTGGTTCATCTCCCACTGCTTGAAAAATGTGGTCTAGCAGAGGTCCCCAACCCTTTTGGCACTAGGGACTATTTTCATGGAAGACAGTTTTTCCACTAGGGGTCAGGGAGGATGGTTTTGAGATGATTCAAGTGCATTACATTTATTATGCACTTTAGTTCTGTTATTATTACATTGTAATATATAATGAAATAATTATACAACTCACCATAGGTTGGGGACCCCTGGTAGAGAGAAGCCAAATGGTCACAACACAGGAGGCTATAATTTATTCAGCCCATGGAGGTTCTCTGCAAGCAGCTGCTATTCAGATATGACTTGAGAGACCCTAACCCTCCTTAACTCCATTTGAATTTTAGCTTGTACTAAAATTCAAAATGTAAAATGTTTTATTCAAATGCAGTGGAGTCACCAAGTGATTCACACACTCTCAGTTGTGCAAAAATATGCAACTCCTCTGTTTTCTGTAACTGATCAATATTCCTTGTGCTCCCTCAACCCTGTGGAGAATGGGGGAAAAGACTGGACTTACACTGTCAGTCAGCATATCTTGGTCTCTGCCAATATCCTCTGGTCCCCCAGTGACGGCACCTGCGTCTATGGTTGGTGGAAGAGGCGTTATTATGTGATGATGGCTGTGAGAATGAACATGGTGACCTCTGGTCTTGGTGGGCTCCACTCCTGGGTGTCGAGGTTAGTTTAGGTCCTGTGCTAGTGTCCCCCTGAGGTGACCCTGGGCTAGTCTGTCCACTGGCATGCAATGGCGTCTATGGCTATGGAACATTGCCATTGCCATTGCTCCTAGAAATCAAAATACTTGATCTCAGTGGCTTCTGCTTCCAACCTCTGCGTTTCCAGCCATCCTCCTTGAACCTCGTTGACCTTCACCAGGGCCCATAGAAACACAGGGATATGTTGCATTGCTCTCCAAGAAGGTCCCTCTGTCTGCTAATGCTGTGTATGTCACTCAAGTTGTAGTAGACCAGCGCCAGGACAAATGTGGGGCTTCTCCTAGGTGCTTTCAGCCTCCTCTAGACTGTGTGTAGGAAAGTAGTCACTCGCCCCAATATTCTCAGTTCCCTAATACCTTTCTAAATGCTTCTATAGTTCCCTACCCAACAAGGCTTGGCCTTGAGGAAGAGGGGAAGCAAGACCCTGATATTCAAAGGTCTTACCCAGCTGCCATCTCTCTTCTCATTCCCTTTCTCCCTTGAGTAGGAAGGAGCAAACTTGCCCTTTTTCTCCCTTCCTTCGTGGTAAGAATTTTCCCCTTAAAATGTCGTTTCCCTTGCTACAATGCGCCTGCCCTGCCCACTTCACCAAGGCAGTGATGGTTGTGTCAAATGTGCCCTCAGGGAAACAGACAGGGAGGCAGAATTAGGAATGTACGAGACTTATTGGGTATCTTAGTTTGGGCTGCTATAACAGAATACCGTAGACTGGGTAGCTTAAACAATAGAAGTTTATTTCTCCCAGTTCTGGAGGCTGAAAGTCCAAGGTCAGAGTGCCAGCATGGCTGGGCTGCAGATTCCATCTTCTTATTGTATCCCCTCATGGTGGAAAGAGTGAGAGCTCCCTGGGGTCCTTCTTATAAAGGCAATAGTCCCATTCCATGGGGCTCCACCCTCATGACCTAATCACCTCCCAAAGTTCACACCTCCAAATACCATCGCCTTGAGGGGTAGGATTCCAGCATATGAATTTAGGAGAGACACGAGCATTCAATCTATTACACTGGGGAATAACACCAGTGAAGAGAAAATGGGGAGGAAACAGGATGGAACAGAGAGAGTGTCAGACCACAGAGCAGGCCTGAGGTTTTGGCCAATTTGACGGGGAATTCCAGAACGAACATTGCTCATTTGAGAAGCTCCATGTTGAAAAGACATGACCACACCCTAGAACCCCCTCTGTGCTCAGCCACTGTTTGAGGGTGCTTGGAAAGAGAATGGCCTCAGCCTAAAAGGTGAGGAGATGGTAAGGTGCTACCAGCTGGAGGCTGGTAGCTGACTGTCCCCCCTGCATCAGGACAGTGAGTTCTTCCACAGAGAGATCCAGATGAGTGTCCCCAATACTGTCACAGTGGTGGCTCATGGAGGTCGCTGGAGAATGATTGAGAGTGGGCAGTAATGAAAATCATATCTGTTTAATATTTTCTAAGTTTTCTACACATTATTCAAGTTCTTAAAGTCATCGCTGAACGTAATCTTAGCCCACATCCTCTTCGCTGCAGGTTAGGTTTATCCCCTGTGACCACAGCTCAGAGCAAATAACGCAGATTTGACTTTTCTTAAACCTTTCCCAAGAACATCTTCACGGCACAATGCTTGATGGCCATCAGCACGGCCCTCGCAGAGATTTCTGCTTTCTGTAAAACCCCCAAATGTCCATTTTAATTTAATGTTTGAAGCCAGCAAGTGCCCAGCAGTTAATCTAAACCCAAGTTTTTACCAAGACAGCATTCTGTGTGCTGCCAGGGAAATGTCAGTGGTCTGTTGATAGCTAACTAACGGTGCAAAATCTCTAGCAAAGAAACCTCCAGTGAGTCAGAAGCCAATCACCCAACTGTCTGTTCACCAGGTTTCCTTCCTGTGAGTCACTTTACGAAGCTCAACTTCTTCTTTCTTGGTTTCCAGCCCTTCTCTGGTTTAATCAATGGCAGTTAAAGCCATTATTATAATTCTTGGACATATCCACAGATGTGTGTGGTCCTCTCTCCCGGACAGCCCTTGAATGAAAGTGGTAGACAGGAGATACAAAGAGCTGAGAAAGGAGGTCTGTGAAGGTAGGGAGAAGCAAAAATGACTGGAGGTCTAGAAACTTCTTCCTGCCTCAGGAGTTAAAACACTGTTTAGTCATAATTTATCAGAAAGGTGGCCAGTTTCCTGGGAGTAGTGTTGCCAGACAAAATGCAGGAGTCTCAGTGAAATTTGACCTTCAAATAATAAACACTTTTAGTACAATAATGTCCAATGCAATATTTCAGACATACTCATATTAAAATGTTTTCTTTGTTTATCTGAAATTCAATTTAACTAGGTATCCTATATTTTTATTTGCTAAATCTGGTAACCCTACCTGGAAGATATTTTAATTTCAGTCTCATCCCCTTTGTTGAGGAGTGTGACAAGCTACCATGCTGAGTGGGAAATAAGATAGAACCATCTCCTTTTTTCTAGTAGAAAGTTCCAGGTTATTTGGACATGAGATAGCTCCTCCTGGGGAAACCTCTGCCTTCCCAGTTCTGCTCAGCACTGAGTACTTCAAACTGACCATTGCTTCAAATCCACCATCAGATCACTGAGAGTGGACATGTTGTTCTTGCCTTGGTATTTTCCATAACTAAGAGCTTGGATCCCACAAGCCTTATGAACCTCACCCTTGCTTTAATCCCTGCTGTGCTTGTCCTGTCAATAGGACTGATCTTTTGCTTTGGTTTCTGCCTGTACCTGAGGTCCTGAACTCTAGGTTGGCTATTCAGTTGTGGTCTTGACATCCTGCCTAGACCTTACTATTTCCCTCTGTTTAGCGATTCCCTCAGCCCATGCCTAGGGTGTGTCTCTAAGCCAAACACATCACCTGGAACCACAATGCTGACCCCAAGCCTCACCATCTTCCAGAACAGAGGTTGCCAAATCTTTTCTACAAAGGGACAGATAGATACATTTTTAGCTTTGCAAACCCTGTGGTGTCTGTCACAACTACTCAATTCTGCCATTGTAGTATATGTTCCAGTAAAGCTTTATTTACAAAAATAAGGCCGTTACAGGTCATAGGCTGTTTGGCCCAAGAGCAATAGTTTGCTAACCCCTGTTCTAAAGGATCCTGTGATCTTTCTCTTTTTGCCAAAAAGCTTCCACTTAGATAATAGATGCTCGCCTATTAGCTCATGGGAGCCATCTGTTTTTTACTTGACATGGTTTTGATGGCTTCTCCATGCTCCCATCAGGGGCCAGTCCTGTTTTACAGTCCTGGCACCCTAGTGTTGGGCTTGGCAGTTCCCAGGTTTCTCCTCTTCCCCTCCGCCTGCCTTTGAGGTCTTGTCATGGCTTGAGGATGAACATGCTAGAGTAAGGCAACTACTGCTTTTGTTTCCACACTATAGCTAGGATCCACCCCCTTTCTTTCCACAAGCGCTACCTTAGTTTGAGACATAGTTGCCAACGCTTTGGACTGAGTCCGACTCCTCTTTGGACTTCTTCCTGAGGCACCTTCATCTGCCTATCACTGCTTATGTGATGTCCTTTTCATACTAAGTAAGTGAGACTACCCACCAGTGCTAGGAATGGTTTGCATTATGACAGCTATGGATTTAGAGAAGACCCTTCTCTCTCAGATGTTGAAAAAAAAAACCTTGTAGAACCAGGCAAAGGCAGATGGTACATGGTGTCAGGGATACACATGAAGTGCTTTAGTGTGAAGAAAATTCAACATTATGAATTGCATCGATGCTGTTATTAAAAGTCATTATGAGAACAACATTGCTAGGGTGTGAAAATGCAAAGCAGACTTCACAAGTGCCTAAATACACGTATGAATACATCCACTTAGTCACAACGACAGGACTCTGAAACCTAATGAATGAATTTCAAAAACAAAATTTTAAATTAGAAAAAGAAAACCATTTTGAAAACAGATCCACACCAATAATGTTTTAAAATAAATGTTGATTGACACTGGCTTCTGCTCTGGGTCAGTCTGACCACTTTGTTGTACACATCCTTTTATGGGATAAATATTTCTCTCAAAAGTTAAGTGAAATTGAAGGTTTTGTAAGCCACATCCTATGTTAAATAGAGAGAGCTCACTTTTTTTTTTATTTTGCAGACTTCCTTCCCTCATTTTTAAAAATGTGTTTTCTATTTATTTTCTTCCATTATGACAGATTTTCAATAGCCATTATATCTCTAAATTGAAACCCTATGCTTTCTTTCCTAAGAATATTCTTTGAATTACCTGAATTCCTTTAAACCAGTCAACAATTATAATTCAATTGTGATGACTTTGGGAAGAATCTAAAACTATCAGGTCCTTACATTACTGCCGTTTTGTGGTTTGATTGTAGCTAGTCGCATTAGACAGGTGCTGAGCACACATGAATTGAGGTAAATGGCTATGTAATAATTGTGATCAATGGTCAAAACTTCATTAATTAACTTTTTAACAAGTATATTTGGTATAATTGTTAAACAATAGACTGCACATCTTTAAAGCATAAATTTGATAAATTTTGACATATGTATAAACCTGTGAAACCATCACCACCATCAAGATAATGAACAAATCCATAATCGCCAGAAGTTTCCTCATGCCCCTTGGCACTGCCTGCCTCTCATGCCTTCCCATCTGTCTCCTACTCCCATCCCCATGCAACCACTGACCTGCTCTCTGTCACTATAAGAGCAGTTTGCATTTTTCTAGAATTTTGTATGAATGGAATCATACACTATGTGCTCTTTTTTGTCTGGCTTCTCTTGTTCAGCAAAATTATTTTCATATTCCTTCATGTTAAAGTGTGCATCAATAAATTCATCCTTTTTTATTGATGAGTAATAATCCAATCTATTTGATAACTGTTTAATCGCAGTTTGGTTATCCATTTACTCGCTGATGGACATTTGGGCTGTTTTTGGTTTGAAGCTGCTATCTGAACATTCATAAATAGGTCTTCATACGGTTATATGCTTTTGTTTGTCTTAGGCAAATTTCCTAGGAATAGAATGCCTGGGTCATAGTTCTCTTAGGTAAATACCTAGGAATAGAATGACTGGTTCATGCATTAGGCGTATGTTTAACTTTTAAAAACACGGCCGAACTGTTTTCCAAAGTGTTTGTACTGTTTACACTCCCACCAGCCATGCGTGAGAGTTCCAGTTCTATGTCCTCATTAACACTTGATACTGTCAGTCTTTTTAAATTTCAGCCATTCTGATACGTGTGTAGTGATATTTCATTATTTAATTTGTATTGCCCTAATGACTAATGATGCCGAGAACCTTTTCGTGTGCTTATTTGATATCTGGTATTTTCTTTGGTGAAATATCTGCTCAAATATAAAATTTTTAAAATTGGGTTCTTTATTTTCTTGAGTTTTGAGAATTCTTTATATATTCTGGATCCAAATCCTATCATAAATATATAATTTGCAAATATTTTCTCCCAGTCTGCAGCTTATCTTGCCATCATCTTAACAAGGCTTTTCATAAAGAAAAAAATTTTTATTTTTGATGAAGTCTAAGTTTTAAATTTTTTCTTTAACAGATAGTGCTTTTGGGTATCATGTTTAAGAATTCTTTGCCTAGTATTAGATCTTGAAGATTCTCTCTTTTTTTTCTTTAAGTTTTATAGGTTTATGTTTTTATATTTAAATGTACAATCCATTTTCAATTAATTATCATAAAAGGCATGAGATTTAATTGAGGTTTGCTTTTTATTTTTCACTTATGAATGTCCAATTGCTCCTGCTTTTTGTAAAAGACTGTCTTTTCTCTGTTGGATTGTTTTTGAACTTTTGTCAAAAATGACTTGGTGGCTGTGCACGGTGGCTCCTGCTTGTAATCCTAGCACTCTGGGAGGCTGAGCTGGGAAGATTGCTTGAGCTCAGGAGTTTGAGACCAGCCTGAGTAAGAGCTAGACCTCTACCAAAAACAGAAAAAATTAGCTGGGTATGGTAGTACATACCTTTAGTCTCAGCCACTCAGGAGGCTGAGGCAGGAGGATCACTCGAGGTCAGGAGTTCAAGGCCAGCCTGAGTAAGAGTGAGACCACATCTCTACTAAACATAGAAAAAATTAGCCAGTGTGGTGGCACGCACCTGTAATCCCAGCTACTCAGGAGGCTGAGGCAGGAGGATCACTTGAGCCCAGGAATCGAGGTTGCTGTGAGCTAGGCTGATGCCAGTGCACTCTAGCCTAGGTGACAGAGCAAGACTGTCTCAAAAAGAAAAAAAAAATGACGTGGGCATATCCGTGTAGGTCTGTCTATGGGCCATGTGTTCTGTTTGTTTGATCTGTGTGTCTGTACCTCCACAATGTCATACAGTCTTGATTACTGTAGACATTTAAGTCTTGAAATGGGGCAGAATGATTCCTGCCACTTATTTTTCTTCTTAAAAATTGTTGTATTTTAGTTTATTTGCCTTTTCATATAAATTTTGGAATAATTTTGTGTATATTTACAACATATCTTGCTGAGATTTTGATAGGAATTGTGTATGGCAGTTTGGGGTAGAATGGACATCTTTATACGTTGAGTTTTCCAATCCCTAAACATGATATGTCTGTCCATTTATTTAAGTTTTCTTTGATTTCTTTCATTAGGCTTTTGTAGTTTTCAACAGATACTTCCTGCATGTGTTTTGTTAGATTTACACCTAAGTACTTCATTTTTTTTTTTGAACAACTGTAAATGATATTGTATTTTTAATTTTGGTAGTCACATGTTCATTGCTAGAATATAGAGATAAAATGCCTTTTCTGTATTTATGCTGTATCCTTGACCTTATTGAACTAACCTATAGGAAGCTTTTGTAGATTCCTTGGCATTTTCTTCAGAGACATTCATGTCATCAGCAAATAAGGACAATTTTATTTCTTCTTTTTCAATATGTATGCCTTTTGATACTTCTTTTTCTTGCCTTAATGCATTGTCTAAAACTTGCAGTACCATGTTGACTAAGGAAGGTGTTGAATAAAGGTGGACATCCTTGCCTTGTTCCCAGTTTTACAGGGAAAGCATTCAGTCTTTCACCATTAAGTATAATGTAAGCTGTAGGTTTTTTGTAAGTCGAAGAAGTTTCCCCCTATTGTCTCCAATATATTTGTATTAATTTATGGAGCAACACCCTATTCCTATTTTTATGAGAGTTTTAAAAATCATGAATGGGTGTTAAATTTTGACAAATAATTTTTTGCATGATTTTGATATGATCATGTTTTTTTCTCTCTCTCTTTTTTGCCTGTTAATGCTGTAGATTCCATGGACTGATTTTTAAATATTGAAAAAGGTTTGCATCCTTAGAATAAATCCCATATGGTCTGGTGTATAATTCTTTTTATATACTGTTAAATTTTATTTGATAGTATTTTGTTAAGGGTTTTTGCATTTATATACATGGAGGATAGTGGTCTGTAGCTTCTTTTTTTGTACTGTCTTTGTCTGGTTTTTGTATCAGGGTAACAGTAGCTTCAGAAAATGAATTGGAAAGTACCTTCCACCCCTCCTCACTTAACAACTTCATAATCACTCCCCAAGAAGATTCTTTATATGACAACTGTTGTTCAGATGTGGGATCATCCCTGGAAGTGGTAGTGTACTTCAATAGCAGATTCTAGATGAGATTCCAGATGACTAGGAAATACAAGAAGATATTTCTATTACAACACAAAATTGCTCCACAGTGTAACACCAGCCCCTCTGCCCTTCCCAAGTGGACTGGCCACTGGCTGCTATATTACTTACAGTGCTTAGTGGGCTCTTTGCTCATTTTTTTCAACTACAGAGCTTATGAGCCTAACTCTGTTCTAACTACTTCTACTCGGTTTTCACAGTGAGAGGTACAACTGTGTACTGATTGAACTTTGGGGTTAGATAAATTCAGATTTGAATTTTATGACTGGTTTTACTCCCATTCTTGTGGCTGGAGATGGGCTAGACCCTGTGAATGAGCTGGGCTATAGAGCTTTCACTGAGAGCTAAAACAAGGCACTAAAATAAGGAAAAAGAGTGGCAGTGAATAGCAAATCTGGAGGGGTCAGAGGAGGGCTGGAGACTGAGGTTGTAGAACCAGGTGGGAATGGAACGCAGATGGAAGCAGGTGGAAGAATGATCGAATCGCTCAAGCATCACAGGATGCTGCTGGATTGGATCTACGGGCAGGCAGGAGTAAAGATGTGGTTTGAGCTGGTGGGACGGTTTTAAGGACCAGGAATAGGGCAGAGGCAAAGGTACACTTACAGACCATCTTTCTGCTCTAACACAGGAAAGCTTTAGTTTGTCTTTCTTATCCTGGTTGACCCAAGAATAAGCTTGGTGGTTCCATGGAAGGGATATATACACTTTCGGTTGATCTAAAATCAAGCCACGTTGCCACAGCCATATAATCAAGTCAGATTTAGATGAAGTCTCTGAAGAGTCCTTTGTCACACTTAGGACTCTGACCATGTGAAGTCAGACTGGGGACAATAGGGAAGGCAACAAGGGTTATGGGTCTCTGTAAAGTATGATTACTCACCTCACCAGGCAGAACCATAATTCTAAGTTTCCAAAGAGTAGGAAGAGGTCATGTATCTGGGTTGCCACAGAAGAAGATTCATGGTTCGGGTCCTGTTAAGAAAAACTGAGAAATCCCAGGGCTGTGGTATAGACTGCATTCTCTCAGTCCAGGAAAGCAACGTACGAAGGGCAAGCTTCAACCCACATTGCTTCCTTCGGACCTCTGTAACATCATCCCTCTCAAGGAGATGACATGATCCACTTCTCTCCAAACAAGTGGCCAATAGTGAGCTTCATTCTCTCGGGGACAAGGTCGCAAAGACCTCTCCGGACATTATACCAGATCATGGAAAGGGGCAGGGCAAGGAGAGAACAGCTGCTGGGGAGACAACCAGTACTGCCTGTTGCTGGGGCGACTGGGCGGCCTCTTTGATTTATTTCCCTCGTGGAGGCAAAAGCCACATCATTTGAAAGGCATTTTAGGAGATGTGATCTGCCTCCATGAGCTCATGGATATTATTGATGTCCTAGCTCAGGAGCAAACAATTCCATTTTAAAATCCTGCTGTGACTATCTAAAAAACATTTCCTAAGTTACATATAAAAGCAAGTCATTTTAAAAAAAAATGCAACTTGCTTTTATTTCTATGTTTAGCCTACACTTCATCAAACCTCACCCTCTGGGCCAGCAGCCCACAAATATCTCATAGCACTTACTAAAGTGTGTAATGATTTGATGGATTTGTTTATTTCTTTGCCTCTCCGACTACCTTTACTGTAAGACTCGTCTGTCTTGTTCACTGTTTCTGTCTGAAGCACGCAGCACCCAACCTGGGCCACGGTCGTCATTCAATACGAAGGTGTTGAATGAGGAAAGGAATGAATGAAAATCTCGGATCGGTAAGTTGTGAGGCAGATGGTAGAGCAGAAAAGACACCTAGCACTATCAGTGTCTTCGCCAAATTTTTGTCGAGCCCAGATTGTTTTTAATGCTTGCCTCTGTGTGTCCTGCCAGGACGGGTCCCTGATGCCCGGGACCACTGAAGACAGGGGTCAAAAAGGCACCATTTTCACTGATTTCCATCACCGTGTGCATGTGGAATATGGCCACAGCAAAATAAATCGGTTGCTATCTTTGCAGCTACAAGATGCAGAGAATGAATTGTAATTCATTTGCACTCTAGGACCTTGGTTGAAGGTAAGAGAAAGGGAGTTTTGCTTTTCCAACTCACTGGGGATCTCAGACTCCTCGTTTTTTATTACTGTGTGCCAAGCCCCAGAGATGACTTGAAAGGAGCCCCATCCCAAAACAGATGAACACTGGCTGCATAAACGCTGCCCCAGCTTTCAGATGTGGAACCCGTGGACCATTTTCCCTCCCAGGTGGAAAAGCAAAGAGCAGAGTCTGTGGTGAGTACGAGAGGAGGAAAGAATGGGAGGGCTTCAGACAGGAGCCACCAGCCGAGGCTATGAAAGCCATGGCAGACACAGTTGTGTCTGTTCACTGCTCCTTCACTACAAAGGGAAGGGGAGAAGGAAAAGAGCATCAAGCCGAAAGTGGGAGGGAGTGGGTCTGGAAGAATCCTTTCAAAGAATGACACCTAAGGTGGGGAAGCAATGGCGTGTCTGGACGGTGAGCTGGAGCACTGGGGAGTAAATACCGACGCTGCTGCTATTGTTTTTCCAGCTTCTCTCCTCTTCTGTGGGTGCTTTTTGTGGCTGGGATTTCCTCAGACAAGTCCCAGGGAGCCCGAATGGTGACAGAAAAGCTGAGGAAGGGAGAAAACTGGGAGGTATTTCAAGAGCTTCTTCCCCAACGCTGCTCTTCATTTCCCCTTGCGATCCGGTTCTAGGAATACAGCTCAACTGTGGACATAAATTCGATTGCCACCTTCCAGGGCCCAGCCTGCCATTCCTTCTCTGCTCAAACTGTAAAATCCTGCATGGTTTTTATTAACGTTCTAGCAGCGGCCTTGCTCATTTGATGATTCATTATAAGGGGAATGGAAAAGGTTATGAGAGATTTTCAGCTAATGGGTAAAATGTGTGGGGCAGCTCCTATCCAGGGAGCTGCTGCCTCGGAGGCCACCTTCCCCCAGCCTGCAGTCAGTGTCTTGATGTCGAAAGGACATCGTGCTCACCCAGAGACTGAGCTCTGGGCTGGACTAGCAGGAACAGGCCATGGGTGCTTGGAGAACTGGCGTGAGCACAGGGAAGCTTGCCTTCCAGGTTGCTAGTTCAAATCCCAACTGAGCTGAGGACAGGGAGAGGAGGGGATGTTCACCCAGGGTGTTGGCGCGTGTCCTGCACAGAATGGTTGGTCTCCACTGAGGTCCCGTTTCCAGGGCATGGTGTTGCCTCATTTATCCCCACACCTGTAATGAATCAGCCATGTGGCACAACGCAAAAGGGGGCCAGTTCCTCCATGACCGGGATATCCCCTCCTGCAGCGGAAGCAGGATTGAGGGCAGGGCTGGTCTCAGAGGGCCATCCCCAGGGTGACGTCTCTTTCTGTCTATATCCTCTCCCAAGGTGATCTCATCCAGTCCCAAGGCTTTAAACACCAACACCCAAATTTGTATCTTCAGTCCTGCCTTCTCTTTTTCAATTCCAGCCTCGTTATCTCCAACTGCCTCCTTATCGTCTCCGTTTGGATATCTAACAGACATCTCAAACTAAACATGTGCAGACAGTGTTCTGGAACATTCCACCCACACTTATTCTACCCACATCCTTTGTTGACAAACTCCATTCTTCCATTTGCTCAGGCCAAAAGCCTTGGCTCTGTCCTTGGTCTCAGAATCCACGTCCAAACGGTGTCTTGTTTGTCGCTGCCATGAGACATATCCAGTTCCAGCATTTGCACTGCTGTCCCCAATCACTGTCATCTCTCACCTGTGTCACCGTAATGACTTCCCAGCCTGTCTTGCTTCTGCCCCTACACGTCTTCTGTTTATTCGCACCCGGCAGCTTCAATGACTCTTCAAATTTAAGTCAGATCACGTCACTCTTTCCATTTGAAACCCTCCAGCGCCTCCCATCTTGCTCAGAGGGGAAGCCAAAGCCCTTACAATGGCCTGGGGGGCTCTAGTCATCTGCCCTGGCCCTCACCTCTCTTACCTTGCCTCTGCGTACCCCTCCTGCCACACTGGCCTCTTGCCTCTCACTCAGACACAGAAGCACGTTCCCCGCTCAGGTTCCCTCGGCGTGGAGCACTCCGCCCCCAACTGCTCACATGGTCACTCCTTTTCCTTTGTGTCTCTCAGCTTTGGGTGTGACCTTCCCCAATCGTCCTCCATACCACAGCCAAATCTCACCCCGTACCTGCCACCCCTCACCTCCAGCGTGAGAATTCTCCGTGACATTTCGTTGTTCGTTTGTGTATGTTTTTATTCTTTTATGTGATGGTCAGTCAGGTGCTGCCGTAAGAGGAGACACAGGAGAGGTTCAGGAAAAAAAATATTCTAGAAACAGGAGGCAGACATTCCATGCAGGGACGCCTGGGGAAAGTACCAGGGCGGTCAGGAGGCCAAAGACAGGAGCAAGGGAAAAGCACAAGGCCAGAGCCTTTGCTGAACCACAGAAGTGGCGCCTGGTTGGGGATGATTAAGGCAGAGGGATATTGCCTTGTGGTGGGCACAGGCCTGGTAGCAGAGGTCTGGCTCTGGGTTGGTTGGTTTGCATATCAAAGGCATTCTTTGGACTAGGCCCTTTGCTATCTCTAAGAATTGGCTATTCCTAGGAGGTACAGTCTCTCTCCCCAGCCAGAAAAGTTTTTTAAGATGGTCAAAACATCATAATGTACAGAAAATTTTTAAAAATATTTACTTTCCAGTGTATTTTCCATCTCTGCTAGAAATAAGTTCCATGAGAACAGGGACTTTTTGTCTTTTTTTTACTGCTTAATCTGCAGTGCCTAGAATAATGCCTGAGATATTATAGCTGCTTAATAAATATTTGTCAAGTGAATGAATGAGTGATTGAATTAATTTCTAATCCCCTCCTACCCTCTGATCCCAGGGTCACTATTGTTATTGGATCCACTATTTTAATTGCATTAATAATAAAGGGAGAGGTTGATGGTTTTATTTGAAGGTAGAGTTTTTCAGTGACTTTATAAGGAAGATATTAAACTTTTTTAAAAAAGAAATTCATTGAAATCCATTAAATTCTTTTTCCATTTGACTCATTTTATGAGAACAACAAGTTCACATGCAGCAGACAGAGAATTTGGATGAGGCAGGGGTGTTAGAAGCAGAGAGGGAGAAACATTTTACTGTTTATTTAAATAAGGATCACTCCCTC